>JAZGTK010011706.1:0-15403 GCA_036877625.1 Ambastaia sidthimunki | reverse complement strand
GCGACTAGTTAAAGGTGTTCACCTGTACCTTCTGAGCACGCCGCTTATCTGCCCTCTGGTTCTGATGGTAGATTCGGCTAAAGTTGGACACGATGACAGGCACTGGCAGGGCTATTACCAGCACTCCGCTCAGGGAGCAGATAGAGCCAAAAATCTTCCCCGCAATCGTCTTGGGCACCATGTCTCCATAACTGGAAGAAGAGTGAATCAGAGAGGCAAAGGAAACAGGGTTGTGGAAAATAAAACAAAGCAGACAGATGAACAAATGGAACAGGGGAGAAGAACAAACAAAAAACACATTAGCTGCAATTAACAAACAATTGTTTGGTGAAGGTAAGTTTGACTTAGATGCCATTTGGCATCAACTCTGTTATGATACTAAATAAATATCACAGGTATTGTCACATAAACTGCAGCAAACTTCCTTCTGTGCTCTATATGGAGGCCACTGTGGCCTTGCTGAATTACTGTAATTCAATTATGCAGAAAGCAAAGGCTGTGAAGGCCTCGTCACGTGGGTGAAAAGCAGAGAGATAGGGTGCCATCTGCAAAGCCAATCTAGCTTTAGTAATGCCTGCCAACCCACTCCTACGCCAGCCTCTTTCCAGGGACAACTGTGAAGGTGTATAACAGGCTCCCAGGAACCTGAAGCTTTATCTCACTCATCAGGTACAAGCTGGCATGGGAGGGGTGCCAAGTTACTTGTTGAAGTACCTACAGTCATTAGCCTTGACGACTAGATGAACTTTAAATCAAGTTGTACAGCACTATGAGAATGCACTGCAAATGTGGCTGTAAATCAATACTGTAGAAACAGTTAAAACAGTTTCCTAATCTATTTCATTTATGCATCGTTTTTGATTTACTTTGTTTCTCATTGACTGTCAACAATTGTTCAATTTAAACCAACACTGCCTCTGTTCAGACTGAGACTGACCCTTGTCAGACCGAAATAGACTTCAAGAAGCAAGCCACTCCAAACACATAAGAAACCCAAACACATTTTAGTGGTACAAAGATTTTACAGCAGCATATCAATTATCAATGCACTAAAACTGTCGTCTGATACCTCGATGCTGTCTTTACGCTTACTGCACAAAAGTAATGGTGTCCCATTACTCCAACAGCAGTTGTCTGCATTTCAAAATGTTCTCGATTAGTTGCAAGAGAGGACACAGAGATGTGACAGGTCTGTTGCTGATTAATTAAACTCAAACTTTCAACAGAGAAAAAGAGAAAAAAACTAGAGGGAATGAACATATTAGTGCATAAGTGCATACATGCATTAATCTTGATCAATATATATTGAATAGATATGTTTTTATAAAATAATTTAAAGATATTATTTTTTATAATAAATACAAAAATTGTATTTAAAATTGTATTTAAAGTCTTGGTAACTAACAACATATCACCATAATTAACAGTACACATTAACATATCACCACCCAAACATTAAAATAAATAAACGAGATAATGAATAAAAGGTCTAGAAATAACAACACTTATAAAAACATATATAAATGAATAGAGAGACCCATTACATCTGATGTCTTCTTACATATGTGCAGATCCATAAATGTGGATAAACTAAATCTTGATTATTTAATTACATCTTTGTTTATCTTTATATTTTGATCTGGTGAAAATGCATACAGTATATTGCCACATCAAGTTCTGCTGGCAAAAAAAAAAAAACCTAGGCATTCGTGATTAACTTTTAACAGCAATTTTTCCCCTGAGGTAAAGTTGCTAAAGAACAAGCCCTGACAGATGTTTTATTTAATAGATGATTTGAATTAAACTACAACACTTACATCAGCAAGGAACAGATTATTATTTTCACAAATTTGAAACCATTTATTTATTATATTTCAGATCCTTACAATAAAATATTTTTTTCACTTGCATTCTGTTCTCAGCATTTATTTTGGACTTTAGGGTCAATAATGTAATAGTTATGTAAAAAGCTTCAGCATGTAGTTTACTTGTAGGAGGATTAATTCCTCATTTAAGTGTAATTAAAAACAATACCATTATGTTCAGCTTAAAAGTAAACAGATCTGTTTTGCACAGCTTCACAGTGGACGATTCTTGTATTCAGAGACCTGCTCTCCAAGTTTACTATTCAGAGCTCTCCCTCTACACATACATTCATTCTGCATCGATTTTCTGGGCTGATAGCTACATAAGACGGTGACAGCCTGACCATATGCCACAGGCCTCAGAGCCCAGGGGAGACTTCTGGGCCACTTTCCACCATCTTTATGGCCACCATTTCAGATAAATTCTTAGACCACCAGAAAAAATGCCCCAGTGAACTGCTAAAATAAAGTCTCACATACAGGCCAAAGGATATCTGAAAGACATAACAAAATGTCTCAAATGGTCTTAAATAGGATGTGAGCACCCACCACTAGCCAAATGTGGGTATGGGTATATATAGTGTATATATGGGTGGGCAACCTTTGAGATGTTTAATTCTTGAATGTTTTTGTTACACAGCCATTGTTCAATGGTGTAATGGACCCCACAACATTATTCAGTTTTTAAAGGGGTCCTTTTACTAAAAGTCTTGATTTTGTTTTTGGGTTGCACTAGATTAGAGTAGGCTTCATTGTTCAAAAAACACATTTCCAAACACATTTAACCTTACTGCTGCATCTCTCTTCTAAGTTTGTGAAAAACGCACTGTTGAGCTCCTGGTTCTATAAAGTCCCTCCTTTCAAAATATGAAATGGGCTCTGATTGGTTAGCATTTCATTGTCATGGCAACAACACCCTACTACAGAGACTCTTCATCTTCTGTAAAGCAGCTCAACAAAGCCTCGCCCCCGTTTTTGAGAAATCCCAGGGGTGACGTTTATTTTTTTATTTTAAAAGTAGCTTGTTTTAGTTCCAATGAGCCACATTTTAGTTCTCAAAAGCGATTTTTGATAATATCTCCCTTTACAGTAAACTTTGAGCTTTGTAACTTTGCAGATAGTTGCACTAGTACCATTGCACTAGTACCCATTTAAATCAATACAGCTATAAAATGCATATAAATATTCTATTTGTTTGGGGGGTGCACAGTGTGCAGTCATTGAAAAAATAAAATGGTTTCTACCTGGTTCTAAATCTAATTTCAAGACTCTAAAAAAGGCTCTATTTAAAGGCCAAAGTTACCAACACAACTTTTCTGCTCAGAACATGAACACAATATTCATTTGAAAAACTTTCCAATTCTTTGGAACACCCACATAAAAACTCAACACCCTGAAACACTGACTATAAAATAAACAGGACAGGTGCAGTATAGACAAAATACAGACACTTTACAGCAGGTTGATTTATCTATCATTTCAAAAGGGAGTTTAAAGCTGTTTCTATTAACCAAAAAGAGATTACCTTTAAAGAAAGGGCTGCCACTGACAGAAGGGTAACATGGGAAATAAAGCAATTTGAAGTTGCAATGGAGTAATATTCAAACACAGGGTGCAGGTCTATAGTCCTTTTTAAAAGAATACAACATTTATTTCCATCCAATTTGAATAATAAGAGCCTAAGAATAAAAAAAAATGTTTTGAAATGGTTTGTCATGACTGAAGACGGAGAACACTTAAGTACAACACTTCAGTGACTGCATTACTGTAGTTAATTTGAAGTCTTGGTTATAATAACATGTATGCAGGTAATTCATCATTTACATAAAACACGTTAAACTCAGTGGAATGTGATTAATTATCAACACAGTAATGAAAAGGTGTGGAAGAACATGTCTTGCCTGATCAAACCTATTAAATTACAAACAAGTCATAATGAAGTAGAAAGTACAATAGATGATTCATCTTAAGACATAAATCCACTGGGTGAATTATATGGGAAAGAATGGGAAACATTATGTAAAGAGTATAGTTAGAGTACAACTATAAGATGACAGGATACTGTTTCATACTTAATAGGTAGTTACACAGTAACTAATGCAGGGACAAAGTTCTACATTTACACTGTAGCCCCTACTGATAACTAATTGAAAAGTGATTAACTAATAGTAGGTAATAAAGTTTGAGGTAAGTAACAGTTAGTTAACTATTACTTATTTAAGTCATTAAAAACTACTAAATGCTGTATGCCTCCTGCGGAATATATATTAACTGAGGCCTATTTAAAATAGCTATGAATCAACTACTCATTAACTCATACAATTAATTATACCAATAAATAGGGTTACAGATATTTATTATGAATACAATTTCAACAATTTTAGTTTACTTTCAGGAGTTTGATCAGAGTATATTACTGTTTATGTACGGTATCATCACGCTGTTATGACTAAATAACTCATTAAGACTGAATACTCTATATTGCTATGTCAACTTAGTTAACATATCGTGCTGTTTACCAGCAAGAAACTTAAGAAATACACTCACTCTTAATCACTGCATTATCCCCTATATGCTGTTGTGGTAAAATAATGCTTTAACATTTTGTGTCAATTTATGCTCATGCACTGCCATCTTAAAGAAATTGTTCACCCTCATGCCATCCTAGTTGTAATGGACTTTTCATTCTTCAGTCGAACACAAACAGGGTTATTTTAAAAAATATCCTGGCTCTTTGTAATGGCATTGAACAGTGTACACCCATGTTTAGCCCTCTCTTCTGAAGAGAGTTTATTAGGTGCAGGATGAAAAAATTGCAAATAGAATTTAGCACTGATTTGTTTGGTACGTTTGCACTGTGAACTATATGTAAAATTCTGGTTACACAATATTTTAAGGTGTCCTTGTTACAGTGCAATTATACATATTAAAAAGTAATATTAATTAACAACATGTAGGTTAGGGTTAGCTGCATGCTGCATAATGCATGCAAATGCATAATTTACTATTACTATTATTGTAAGTACATTTAGCGTGTAATGAAGACAATGTAAAATGAAGTGCTACCATATTATCTTTAGTAAACTGGGCACAAAAACAGTGCACACTGTGCATGCAAATAAAAAATGTGATCAGCGGACACAATTTATTCTGAATAAATCTCCCTCACACTGTATATCTGTCCACGACTGGCACTACAGCTATCAGATGATTTAACAGTGACAGTCTACCTGCAATGCCAAAAGAATTCCTCAGCCACAGCTGACTGTCACACTGTTAATGATGTCATCCCTGCAGCCAATGAACTCCTGACATATGGACTCGAGCTGAAGGGGACAGAGGGACAGAGATGTGAAAAATATCACTCTGTGTATTGGGCTGTATACTGCCTGTGGTTTTCAATAATGATATTTTAAAAAGTTTGCAGCAGTTATATATCTTTGGTATCATTCAGAGCGACGGGGGCAGAGAGCTGGATATAAATCAAATGTAAGCTTTGTTTATAGTGAAAAATTTGAATTTTTGAAGTAAAATCTGGATTTTTGTATATAATAATAAATAAAAAAAAACCTGAAATGTTCAGGTATAACATACTTATTTAAGATTCTAGTTTAGTAAGCAGTTATGCACCGTCACTAAATTATATATATATATATAGCTACTGTATTGTAGTAAGTTGCAGTTAGTTGCCACACAGAACTTCTGTCCTTGACCATGTGGACAAGGTTAAGCTGAAAGTGCTGTTAAAACTGAGATAAATTGCTCTTATCTGTTTGCCTTTAATCTGGTGCTTTGACAAGTGCTTTCAAGTGCCTTAAGACAACGGCCAATTCACAGCTAAAATAAATGAGAGAATCAGTGACATTAATTAAGGCTTTTCCAAAATCATTTCCTCCTAGCAGAAAAGTACTAAACAAAGTTAGAAAAATAAGTTAAAGTTAACTTTAATAAGTTAAAAATAACTTTGGCTGCACAATGTGCATAAGACACAAAGACAGCAATGCAACAATCATAATGGTAGATTCAAATGTTACAAAGCATAAAACACTCTGATGTATGATTCACGAAGCAGCTTGTACTGTTTGGTGCTACTTATGTCTGCAAGCAGATCTTCTCAACTGTAATGAATCCAAACACAGATTTCGACTAAATAATAAAAACTTGGCTATACTGCAAAGCACCATCTTCAACTCTGTTGTTGACATGACAACAAGCGTGCATCTTCTGTCAGTTGTATACACAAATCAACAATTAGATTTTGGGCATTAATGTTTTCAGTGACTGAATATCTTCTAAAAAGACACGTACCACAAGAACAAACTAAAATGAGAACATTAAATCTCAAGTACTTCAGCGAGGACCCTGTGCCAAAAACACAGCCTTATTTGTTTAAAAAAGGCCACTTCTTTTCATAAGGTTTATCTTTAATATAATTACTGAAAGGATCAATGAGCATATGACTGATTGCCTAGCATCACTGCACCTTGAAAATAATTAAGCTTGAGAGCTAGCGGCTGATATTTATCCTGATAATGAGCATCTTGCTGATTGCTATTGTGGGTGATCCTGCTACAGGTTTGTTAAAACCAGAGGAGGACCAAACATCAAGAAAAATCAATTTGGGGCAAATTTATTCCTGTTGCACCCTCCTCAATCCACGGCTGCTCAGGTCTTCATTAAAAAGCCCTGTGCAATTGCTTCCAAGACATGAGCAAATTCTTCCCAAGTGGCTTCCATCTGATTGCATCCTGATGGGCATCAAAAGAAATAAGCAAGATTGGTCGTGTGGAAATTCAATAGGCGCTGGTAAAACAAAACTAAACCATTTTGCCTGATGATTGGAGTCTCGCTTTTAAATGGTCTCGAATTGTAACGAAAGGCTGTAACACTTTAACAATCCAGCATCCACATTCCATCACGATCTGATGATGCATCAGATCAGCCCCACTCATAACAACATCAGAGACCACTAGGGAGAATTCACCACTTTAGGTTAATTTACTGTCCACTTTTAATCCAGTTTAACTAGACATGTGAATTAGACTAATTATAGAAAAAAAATGAGGCACATTTTTAAAGCTAGTATGGCTAATGCACATATTCTAAAAGATTTGTAATAAAACTATGTATTCTATATATTTAATAATTTTTCTGTTTTCTATTAATTCTTCCTTGTTTCTATACTATTTACGTTTATGTCTCAACTGTTTGTTCTACAATATATTTTTGTAAAGCTGCTTGGCAACAATGCAAAATTGTATAGAAATATAGAAATACATTGTATAATTTATATAAATAAATAAATTTTATTTCTATTGATTGTGGAAATTCATGGAATGATAGTCATTCTCGTATCTAGTTTGCAGTGTTGGCTACAGTTCATTGTAAAGCAAATTCCACCTCAGAACTCTCAGAAAAGAGCTCAGGTGTGCACGTGACAACCATTCCAGCTTAAGCAATAATGATCCATGACCTCCAACACCAAGTCCCTAATTGTACCCACTGACAGTTCCTGTTTCAATGATGCACACACTTGTTCGAGAAGTTTGAAAGCCATGTCTAATCAACATGTGGCTCCACAGGCTGTTGAGGGAAGAAGCTAATGAGAAAGGTGAAATAAAAAGAATCTATTCATGGTAGGATAGAACCAAGGGAGCTGCCTAATTTCTGCCTGTGCCCTCAGGGACAGAGTCAGGGCTTTATATAAAACATGATATTCAGAGATGAACATGAAATATCATCAAATAGTAAGGCCTGTGCTTGACTCAGGCCTCAGTATGATAATGCCAAACTGCAGTGTGAAATGCTGTAATACAGTTAATGTGCATGGGCATTAAGACAGAATCATGTGGGACTCCACAGCTGGGATCTAAGCAGACTGTCTCCTGTAACAGTTTGCTAATTGAAAGTGTAGTACATCCAGCGTGAGGCCAAGATTCATAACGCTCTGGGATGATTCTCGGCCTGCTACAAATGTTCAGTGAGGGAGCCAAATTCTGGTTTCACATGAATGTATTCATGAATGTACTTTTTCATTTCTGTTTAAAGTTACTGCAAAGACATAAAGTGATCTTTAATATCCAAACTTTTTATACAGCTTCTTTATTCTTACAGCAAGAGGCAAGACAAGATTGTTTTTACATTATTAAACAATGTTAAGCTTATTTTAAGCCTTTAATTTATTTTAGCAATCCTTCCTCAATTAAACTAATAAAAAAAGAGCATCAAATAGAGAAAGCAATACATGGCAATTAGTTGCAGAGACTCAAAAAGACAATTTGTCCTTGTATGCCACTGTTTAGCACAATTGCCTTATTTATTTTCTTCTATTTCAATGTGTCAAGGTGCCTTCCTTTTGGCCTGAACATTGAAACATTGTAACTGAAAAATTGCACTTAACGAAGCAGAGATGTTCTGCCCAGGGCAGGACACAATCTGCTGGGTTTATCTGTTTAGATGGTACACAACTTCTGTGTCTGGTATAGGAATTAAACACAGGCCTGCAACCCACCAGCTTTAAATAAAATAGAGGACTTTGCAAAGGACATATTCCATGTCATTATGTGATCTGGTGAGAAGCCAGGCTGAATGATCTGGGCTGTGTGATACCTTCACTTCTGATGCTCAGTCATTTATCACTGCCAAAGTGAACCCATATATACACACACACGTGGTCTTCTATGACTATAAAACTTCTAGGAGCATAGAATCTGATTCAGCACCATGGACAGCACTGCATCCCATCATTATGTGTGATCTGCTATACAAGTCTGTCTGACAGCAGGGTTAAAGCATAGTTGTGCACAGACAGTAAACAAAGTAGAAAGCCATTCCCTTATTTTCTGTTATTGACAAGAAAGTCAGTGTCCCAACATATTCTATGGTATTTTGTCACAATATTATCTTTCACTTATTATAACAGAAGCTAGCCAAAATTAGGCAACATGGACAGCTTGAATGACATACCATGAAAAAATTAAAAACTTAGAGATACTTAGAAACCAAATTTTTGTCGTTCCTCATACTACTAGAAGACTGGAGAGTCGGTTTTCATATAATCAAGAAATTAATTTTAATAAAAATGCATTTAAATCACAATAAAAGCAGAAAGGCAGGTTTTCACATGCCACCTAAGTCTGTGATATTCAGATCTAATTTGATCACACATCCACTAATTCTCTGGGGCTATTTACATGGATCTAAACTTTATTAGCATTCCTTTCCCTTGATTTTTTTTTCCTTTTTCCTGAATTGTTAGGTAGGTCCTGATGATGTATTCCTGAGTTTTTCAAGAGAACCATCACCTAGAATAATGAACTACTGCAGCTGGGAAATGCATTGAATATGGGAATCTTGTATTTTCTAGATATCTTGGTACATAGCAAAGCTTCAGAGGTGTTGAAGGAGCAATATATTCTGAAACTGTTAGATAGCATATACTTTGCATATTGTAAACCTACCATGACTTTTATTAAAGTGTGAACACAAGGGTAGTGAGTTCAAAAACACTATATGATTAGGTCAAGCAACACAATTTATAAAGAAACATTTTAGCACTAATAACACTTTAAAACACAAACCTAAGAAACGACTTACAGTACCCAAACTACAATCAGAACAATTGATAAAGAACTTTAAAAAGCATAACTCTAGTCTCTGTAAGAAATCTCTACACAGAAGTTTTTTTGGCCCTAAAGGCAGATTAAATCCATGAAAAAGATACAATAGCTTAAATTTATTGTCAAGTGGTTAGACATGCATAAATTATTTTAATAAAAAATTAGGTATTGAAGCTTGAGTCTTAAATTAAGATTTTATGGTTATATCATGCAATAACGTAATTGCAAAAATCTGTAATTTAAAAAATCATATAAATGGACCACTGGTGCTACCTTGCACATTGACAGGTTTAAACAAATGAGCAGAAAATTTCCCAATACTTTCTTGTTCTAAGATTTCAGAAGCCTAATTTTTATAAAAATAAAAAAATACAGTACAGTGTGTATACTGAGGTCAATCCACCACTAGCTGGATCCCTGTGCTTGTTATAATAGTTATTGTCTACTAGTTTTTGACTGTTAACGACTAAAAATGTGTCTTTTTCATTTTGTTTAATATTGTTTCAATATTGAATATCCCAGACTGACTAACAAGAAGAGCTCCCACATTACCATACACTGTGGTTGAAACACTATGGTTAAAAAACTCACATAACAAAGAAAGGAAATGAATGCCGTGCAGACGTATTGTCTCAAATCTAATTAGATATGCTGTGGAAAGACTATTATTAAGCATGATGTGTAACTGCTTTACAATGGAAGACGTAATTGCACCAGCGATGGAAGTTTCAGCTAATAAATCTGTTGCCACTTAATTGGGTGTCGCTCTCCTGAGCTAATCTCTGTTCCTAGCGCTGTGCTTGCCAGGCAATCAATAGCGTCTGAGTCTGTCAGAGACTTGATAAAATAGTGAATACAGAGTAATTTAGCAAAACTGCTACAATGTAAGAGTGACACAACAATGCTAATGTACCTGAAATTAAATTGGCAAACAGGCATGTTGATTGGCTTTTGTATTCCTACAAAGGCTTAATGAAACCCTATGAAAGTGTTAATACACATGTTATAAATGCTAACAGGTCATTAAGGTGGTTAAAAGCCCTAGAGAATATTTTATGTAATTAGCCTGGTAAGAACACCAGTATGGCTTGTTTTGGATAACGGGATTCTTCGTCAGAGCTTGATAACCCTGGTCAACTACAAACTGCTGCATGGAAAACATATGCATCAAGATTTCTTAATAACACTTTACAATAATGTTCCATTTGTTACACTTAGTTCATGCTTTAGCTTTAGACATTATCCTCCTGCAACAGTCATATTCATTGTTTGTGCAAACAACGTATTATGACCTATCATTAAGTTTTAAAGTTACGCTGACATAAAAATAATACATAAGTGTTGTGTTAATAAGTGCTGTCATGAAATAACATGCTCTGCTATACCGATCAAGCCACACAAATCACAAATAATGACACAGACTAAAGCCCAAAGTGCATTAAGCAAAGTGAAATAAGGCAAAAGTTTTTGTGGTGCCTCCTGCTGTCGGTAGGGGTCCTAATTTAGTAAATGATCTATGAATCATATTTCAGGCAAGTGACATATGACCTATACTGTTCATTACAGTTAATGCAAAAACAATTGTTTGTTGTTCTTTTATGTTCATTGTAAATTAACAAATGTTCATTCCTTTAACTAGCCTAACCAGGCCAGGGCTACCTATTTCAGAAACTCAGTGTAAACATCAAAAGGAACTGGAACATAATTTGCATTGGACTAAAGGAACCCAAATGCAGAAAAGGAACTTCACTATCTAATTTGGGAAGAGGTGATTTTTCCACTGCTCCACAGGTGCCTAGAGTATCTGCTGATTTGCTCTCCCTGGACCTGTTCACTCTATTTTGGTGGAGTTCAACTCTATTTAATAAAGCACCACTCCCTCCAAACTAACTCCAGCTCTGAAGACAGAAATGAGCACTTCCCTGGGTTCCCATCCTGACAGCTTTAAAAAAGCCTCTAAGTAGGTTATAGGCAAAAGAGAGACAGCGAGAGACAGAAGAAAAGAGATAAGTAGGCTGATGTTGAGGCTTGGGAGAGTGAGGCAGCATTCACCAGAAGCTACATTGCAGTAGGGTGGGAAATTAACCCTAAGTTTTAATGATGCAGCACTTAATTTCAGAGTCAGTTTTTTCACCAAAGCAAACACCCACAAAGCTTGATATTAAGAGTATAGGGTATATACTGTGTGTGTGTGTGTGTGTGTGTGTAATTCACAGAGCATTTTACTAGAGGTATTTTTGTGACATAAAAGGTACTAAATAGGTGCCAAATGTTTTGCTTAAATTATGTAAATATGAGTTTTAAAAATGTTTAGGTAAAAATCCATAAGCTAACAGTCCCACAACTGCAGGCTATTTGTATTCCAATGGCTGCGCCTGTGTTGTTCTTGCTGAAAGCAGAGAAGATGGGTTTCAATATTAGATTAAGATGAAAAGTGAAACAAAGCTGTTGACATTAGTCCCCTGTGGCTTTATTCAGAGCAGAGGACAGGCAAGATAAATGTAGCAGCTGGCATAACTGATGAATTCTCTCAAAGAAATGCTCATAGCCGCACTGATATTTATCTGTCTC
Source organism: Ambastaia sidthimunki (assembly GCA_036877625.1). NCBI lineage: Eukaryota > Metazoa > Chordata > Actinopteri > Cypriniformes > Botiidae > Ambastaia > Ambastaia sidthimunki. The sequence goes on along the minus strand of JAZGTK010011706.1, from coordinate 3,348 downwards.
TGATGCCTTTCTGTCCTGACACAGATCGAAACTGAATAAGGTTCTTTAGCCCTGTTCTATTGTACCTCTCAAAGATGTAAATCTTTTGTATCTGGCAAATGACTTTTAAACAATCATAACAGTGTTACCGTGAATTTGCATTACTGATAATCTGCATTTATAAATATTCCACAGACATAAAAAAACAAGAATACATTTATAATGTAAATAAGAAACCGACTAAATAAAGTAGCTGTTTTGTGCAGCAACGTAATTATGGATTTATTGTTGAGAGGAGATTTACAATTACAGAAGCAATCAGGACAGAATTACTTATTTAAAAAAAAAAACATTTTAGACAGGTTATATCGCTTTTACAGAATCACAGGAAACTTATCAGGCATTTAGCTTTGTCATTGTGTTGGTTTTCTTTAGAACAAACTTTCAAAAGGTTTTTTTACAGTTATGAAGAGGCTTTGTTTTTTTGTTTCTTGGTTTTTTGGGGTTTTCTTTTTGCTATGGTAATGACTGTTGGAATCTTAATTGGTCTGTCCCTTTGCTTTGTGCTCAGTCACTAATTGCTGCTAATTATAATTGGGTGTTAAATGTCTAACAGATCAGTTTGAAAACAGAACTTTCTTCAAACTTAAAGGGATAGTTCAACACAAAATTAATTCTGCTATTTATTTACCCTTATATTTTGCTACTATTATGATTTCGCTTTTTCTGCAAAACAACAAAAGATGTTAGGCAAAATGTTAGTAACTGACATTCTCGGTTCCCATTTACATTCATTACATGGAAAGAAAAGGAAGAAACATTGTCTACATTCTTCCAAATATGTCCTTCACAGAAGACAAAGTCGTACAGGTTTGGAAGGTCGTAAGGGTAAAAAGGGAAAGATTTTACATTTTTGGTAGAACTAACCTTATGAGGCGTATCTTTCTGGCAAGGGCAACCGGGCTGGGATCATACAACCCTAGTGCTGTGGGGGTTTTGGCTGACAGCTGGTACTTGCAGCAATGCTGCACTGGAACCTGGGGCATAAGGGGTGCTCTGGTGTATTGCAGACTGGTGCCAAGCCTATGCCAGCAGGCTGGAAAGCTGTGGGGTGAGACCCAGCACATTTTTTTATCTTTTGCTCATAAAGGGCAGCCTCTCACACATTTGGATCCGGCCTGATCTTACACTGAGCATAAAACTGCTAATGCTTCATTTTTTGTCTGCAACTATTTCTTATGCAACTATGTCATGGTTATTTTACAAATTTGGCTGGCTTGACAGTATGACAAGGTTGAAATTGAGGCAATTTTGGAGTGCAATTTATAAACAGCACAAACAACAAATTGCAAAAATGCATAAATTGCTTTGTGATGCGGTTGAACGCTAAACGCTTTGGCTTGGTTCAAAAGGTAGGACACATGGTTTTATCACTTAGTTCCAAGCAATTGCGCTAAGCTCATCTTATAGTGCAAATAAGTATGTAGCAACACCACCGGGTCTGATTCTGAGGCTTGGCAAATGGATGCTGATTATCTCAATGGCAAAACAGACGTTGAGGAAGAGAACCCTGCTGCTTTTTTCTCAGACAAATGGAAATTTCTAAAACAACAGACTTTGAAATGCCACTGCAATAACACCTGAGACATGCATTATAGACAGGGCTACCTCAGTGTCTCTTGTGCCTTTTTTTTCTGTATTTGTTTCTCTCTGTCTGTCTTGAGCTGTGGTGCTCTGAGGGACATTGAAAATAAATACAGTTCTCAAATACAAACTCTCAGCAGATGAAAGGATTTTACAATTGTACACAATTTTAAGTCAAGCCAAGCAGTTTAAGATAAATCAAACCGGTTAAACTTCCATTGCCACATTTCTCAATGAACCTAAACAAAAAACTTTTTTAATAATAAACTATTTAACAAGATGTTATTAACATTTACCATTAATTAGTGCTGTGTTTGTTTCAAGTTGAATCGCAAAACCTAGTAAGCTGCCTTCTTGGAATTTCACATCATCCCCAAAACAAAATAAATGTTTTTCTCAGATGTTGTTATTTCATAGCTTAGAGCTTCTAATGGGACTTTTAGTTAGGTGTAATTTAAGCATCAATTCCTAAGGAGAAAGAAAAAGACAGATCAGTAAATTCTTGCTATACAAAAGAACAATGTGGCTAGAATAATTAAATCATTTGGACTAGGAAGAAGGTGTGTATGCAAATGTAAGAATGCTTATTAAATATTACATTGTCAGCTTAGCAACATGCTAACATTAAAACAGCTGGAATTGTAAGTTCCATTAAGGCACCTTAGTCCACTTGGTGGTCATATTGGAAACGCTCTCAACAAGCTACATCAAGTCATGCAAGAATAGCTCCAGTCTACTAAATACTGAATGGGAAATCACCAAAACTTCTGAATCTGTTGGTTAAGATTATATAATATACAAAATATATATTTTAATTCAAATAAGGAATAAAATCTGAAAACAACTGTATGAAAAACTGTATGCTTCCTTGCAAAAGTCATGCAAAAGCCATTTTTCTATAAACGTGAATGTGAACTCTAGGTTTACTACAATCACCAACAAGTACAAGTAATCTTTCTCTGCCATATATTGACTCTGGTGTAGTCTCCCATTCTAAACACTATTTATGTGGTGCACAGAGTTGCTTCCTAATGGAGAGTACTGCAAATCAATATTGATGAGCTTCCATCTTGATGCTGCCTTAGTAGTCAGCTATGTGGCAGTAGACCGCAAGGCAGCTCGCCAGGTTTAGGAACAAATCCATAACTTCCTTAAGAGGGTCTCTCTGCTTTTACAGCTGTTTAACTATGATAGCTGGAAAATTAAGAATTTCCACAAGCTGTTTGATATTAAATGATTGATAAAACACCTGACATTTTCTAGGCAGAGATGATATAAACAAGGGCTGTCTGAAGAGAGGCGTATGCCTTGATTAAAGATATTTGCCAACCTTCATTTTTAAAAATTCAGAGGAAATCACATGAGTATTGACAGGGTGTCGTCACCGAGATGTTTCTTTTAAACCAGCTCGTCCTAATATCAAGAATACCATCTTTATAGAGAAAATAAGATGGTCTTTACAGAACATAAATCCTTATCTGTAACAGGTTTTAGGATTGAATTTGGTACTGTAATGACTAAATTTATGATTTACAAATAAAAACATTTTTAGATATTTATCCCTTCATCTCAGTGTTTATCAGTTGTTTGTGTATTATGGGATGAAAATCATCTCAAAATTTTTAACAAATGCATGCACAGACATCCGTAAACGTGATACATGTTACACATGTATTTTACTATCCACAAACAAATGCCTTATGATTTGAATCTGTGAAATATAGA
>JAZGTK010011705.1:0-13638 GCA_036877625.1 Ambastaia sidthimunki | reverse complement strand
CCAAATAATTGATGTAGATGTATGTGCTGTATTTCTAAACTGCTTTTTTGTTTGTTTAGGCGTATTCATGGCTGCAGAAAGAGATGGGACCAGAAACAGACCCAGTGGTCATCGTCAGATTCATCGGCTCCACTGACTTTTCCACAGACCTCCGCTCGCTGCTACAGAGCATCTGTGAACAGATTGCCATCAACTACCGGTGCCTGATCCATTTCTTGCCAAACAAGATTCAAGAGATGAGGGAACTCCTGGTGAATTTGCTGGGGGAATCTTCATACCACCGACCTCTCATCATCATTCTGGATGCCTTGGAGCAGTTGTCTGATATGGATGAGGCTAGAAAGCTGTGGTGGCTGCCCGTACACCTGCCACGTACAGTCCGTATTGTGGTTTCCACCCTTCCCAACAAGCATGGCATTCTGCAGAAACTACGTTGCCTGATTCATGACGAGGACAGTTATGTTGAACTATTGCAGAGAGATCGCAAAGCCTGCAGTCAGACTCTTAAACAGCAGCTACTGAGTGTCAAAAGGAAGGTGACCTCTGGTCAGCAAATATACGTGAATGAAGCATTGGCCAAATGCACACTGCCCATGTTTGTCAACCTCATTTACAGAGAGGTAGTTCACTGGCGGTCACATAAGGATGTAGATGACAGATCGTTGTGCTCCACGGTTCACGAAAGTATTGAGCAACTTTTCTACTCTATTGAAAACAAACTTGGCTCACGCTTTGTCTTTCGGGCACTGGGCTACATCACGATGGCAAAGGCTGGGCTAACGGAGTTGGAGCTGGAGGACATCTTGTCTTTGGACAACAGCGTCCTTGGAGACATCATGGTGAGCTCTAATCTTAAAAGTCCACTGCGTATTTCCTATGATTACATAGCCCGACTTAAAGAGGAACTTGAAGGTTATCTGGTGGAGCGTCAAATCCGTAATGTAACACTAATGGTCTGGGCAAATCGTCATCTTCATCTCATAGCACAAAAGCTGTACCTCAGTAATGAAGAAGATGTACATCAAATGCATAGTCTTTTGGCTGAGTACTTCCTTGGAGCGTGGGCAGGTGGTAGAAAGAAGATATTCCACTGCGACAATAATCACTTTGCTTCACTGAACATCTCCCAGCATCGAAACCCTCATCACCAGCAGAGCCTTCATGGCCATGATAAGACTTCTGCTGACAAGCATTCTTATGACAGGCAAACTCCTGAACAACCCTGGGTGTTTCAATGTAACCTGCTGGAGCCAGACATCTTTTTTGTCAACCACCGTAAGATGACAGAGCTAACATACCACCTGACAAGAAGTGGCCGGACAGATGACCTCATGTATGGTGTCATCATGAACTTCAGTTGGCTGTACACCATGATAAAGATAGGACAGTTTGACAAGGCCTTGTCAGACATTGACCTAGCTTACAGTTACACGCAGGAAAAAGAGCTTAAGTTCCTTGCAACGACACTCCGCAGTATTAAGCTAAAAGTGACAAAGAATCCTGCATCTCTATCTGCTGAGCTTCAGCAAAGGCTCCTTCCTGTTGTCACATCCCTTCCCAAGCTCAGACACCTTCTTCTCGAATGTGACAAAGATGGTCCTAAATACTGCTCCATTGTGCCACTGCACTCTTCTATGGATGTGACATATAGTCCTGAGAGATTACCACTCAGTTCTAGCTACATGCAAATAGTGGAGATTCTTCCTACATTAGCTCCCAACATTGTCATTGTGGCCCTTGAAGATGGTTCTGTCAGCACATGGGATGTTGAGAGCAGACAGTTGATAAGACAAATAGACACAGCAAAGTCAGTTGTTCTTGGCATCAGGCTAACCACAGATGAGAAGTATTTGGTAGTGGCCACTACAAAAAACACACTACTCATTTATGACAACCACAAGTCCTGTTTGCTGTCAGAGGTGGATGTGAAAGGGTCCAAGCACTGTGGCATCACAGGCGGCGTAGCATTCATTAATGGATTCACCTTGTCCAGCCATCATGCTTTAGCTTGGCTAGAAGCAAGCAAGGATGTCAATGTGATTGATTTACTCTATGGCTGGCCTTTGTATCAATTCCATTGCTGGTATGAGGTAACCTGTGTCCAGTGTTCCCCAGATGGTATGTATGCTTTCTGTGGACAGTATCTAAACACTACCACTGTATTCCACCTTGGCAGTGGGGATAAGCTTGCCACAATGACTTCTGAATTCTCTGGTGGTTTTGTTAAATCCATTCTGATTCTAGACACAATCAATCAAATGGTGATGATCGACAATGAGGGCAGCCTCTCTGTGTGGAACACCAAAGATATCATAAACCCCAAACTAATGGAGGATTATGACTGCAGAGGAGATGAGAGTGAAGTGGTGAGCATAGAGCTCTCAGAAGATCAGCGATCCATCCTCATTTGCAAAGCAAGAAGCATCGAGGTGCTGGACACCAAGATTTGGAAGATGGCAGAGAAGTTCAAGGCCAAACGTAGTGAGAAGTTTGTAGCAGCTGTTCTCTCAAAGAATAGTCAAAGTATCATTGCCTCCATGGAGAACACTTCATCCATATTTGTGTGGAGGAGGGATAGCGGACAGTGCATGGCCAGCTTGATTGAGATATCTGGAGCCATTGTGAAGCTGATCAAATCAACACACCATAACTTGCTGCTGTCTGTAGCCAGCAGTGGTGTTCTTTCTGTATGGGACATTGACATCATAACAGCTATGTCTAACATTGATAAAACAGGCAAACCTATCCAAAGCTTACAGCTGTCTGGCAGAGAGGACTTTGTGTACACCATGGATGGTTCAGAGGTCATCCACAAGTGGAACTACAGCACAGGTTTCATTGAGATGGTGTTCAAGCATGAAGGACTTGTTGACAATTGTGTTCTGACAACATCAGGTGACCTCATGGTGACATCTGATGATAAAAGTAGCCAGTACATCTGGCACACAAACACAGGTGAGAATATTTTTCGCATCAATGGCCAGAGGATATCACAGCTTCTCATCACGCACAATGACCAGTTTGTAGTGTCCCTCTGCGAGCAAAACGCCTCCCGTGTTTGGAGGCTTGCAACCGGTCACAAGGTTTGCAACATTCTGGTGACACTCCAGCATGCTCTCATTACCACAGCTAACACATTTCTTGTGGGCACTAACAAAAATAAACTGTTGGCTGTTAGTTTATGGTCAGGCAGTGTATCAAAAAAGTTTATCTGTGATGATGGGATCACAATTGTTAACTTCAAACTAATCCCTGACAGTCCAGATTATGTTGTCTTCATCACCTCCACAGAAACAGTTTTCATCTGGAGCGTTGCTGATGAGTCTGTGTGTAGGCGGGTACAGCTGCCCAGCAACTTCCTGAAGAACCTGGAGGATTTCCAAATATCACCAAATGGGAAACTGGGAATTGTGTCAAAAGGTGATGAGAACATCAACGTCCTAGATCTGCACAGCGGTAAGCTGCGTCTGGTCCATGCTGCTGGCATAATATGGCGGCAAAAGCTCTCACGGGATGGACGCTACTTAGTCTACATCTGTTTCAGAAATTGTGATGAAGATGATGATGCAGGTGTGGTTTCAAGTCTGATTGTCATGAGATTGGCTGACGGTAAGAGCATCGGCACCTGTTCCCTCTACAAAACGCCAACCTACCTGTGCCTATCACAGCGAGCGCTTAACATCATTGTGGGCTTTGAGGATGGCAGTATTGGCACCTACACGGTAGTGGACCGCGTAGATGCAGCTTTAAAAATCAAGATCGCCACCTCAAACAGTCGCCAAATCGTTAACAATGCCTCACAGAAAGTACGACCCAAGTGTAGCACCAATGCCTTCAAGACCATTGCTGACTGTGTGTGGAGGGAGTCCACAGAGGTCTTCTCTCGAGACAGTCCCATCAATGTGTCTGACAGTGGGGAGCCAGAGACCACAACGCCCACAAAGAAAACTGAACTGCTGCAATGAGAGTGTCCTTTTAAAGCTGCAAGCCGTAACATTTGCCTTTCTATCACCATCTCAGTTCAGTTATGTACCTTTTTCATATTTTTCATATAAAACATTATTATAAGTCTACCATTGCAAACCAGGTTAAGGTAATGAAAATGTTTTGAACATTGCTCTGTCATGTACTTGCTCAATAACTGATTTGTGTTCATTTTAACCAAAAAAAGTTATGGATTGCAGCTTTAAGGACTCTAAAGGCTTGGGGAAACAAGGCCGGGATTGGATAAAGGTGATTATTGTTTACAGCAACTTTGATTCAGCTGCACAGATCAGTTCTCTGGGTAACACAACAACAACAACAACTGGCCAATTGCTATTAAGCTGCACTTAAGCTGCAACCAATCACTTTGTTTGTTTTCTGTTCCACTATTAACTTACTGTTAAACGTTTAAGCTGACGTCAAAACAACTGGCCAATTGCTATTAAGCTGCACTTAAGCTGCAACCAATCACATTTTTTCTTTTCCATCGTCATCTTAGTGTTAAATGTGTGAGCTGACACCAATATCATATTAAGGAACAAATCCTTTCAATTATTACAATTATTATTCATTACAAAAGCCAGTCCAATGGGCTTTATATGATATGTTCTTCCTTATTTTGTGTACGCCAATGTGGCCATATAGTTCAGTCAAATTCATTCAAAGTTCAGTCAAATCAAGCCATAATGTCACTTTATACAGAAGCATAGAGAAATGTAATATATTTGTAGCCATTTAAGAGACATTGCTGACATTTTTGTTTTTTTCTAAATGTTCATTTGTGTCTGTTTATTAACGTCCTCTGGTACTGTACTTAAAAGGAAACTTATGTACATATGTGTACATATGTACTTTGGCTGCTGCAGTTTGTGCAACTACTTAAAAATGTTATGTTGTGCTAAATGCAATCAAAGTGAGTGCCTGGATTTTAACCTTTTCTTTCTTACAGAAACTGATGAAAAAAATTGCAGGGAATTTCTAAACAAAAACACCTTGATACCAATATTCATCATTGCGTGAACATTCTATGATCAGCATACAGCGAATAATAATTTGGTTAATTTGGCATTTCACGACCACATCAAGAAGAGCTTCGTCAAAAGTATTTGCCTATTTGGAGAACAGTCTGAAGTCATTATGAGCTTCTTGGGAAGTTCAGGTCTTGTTTGAAATATTCTCTGAACACAAATGTGTGGTATTTGCTCCAAATGCATGAGAGACAGTATTAAGTCCATTCTAAGTTTTGCCACTAATTATTGTCACTGACCTTTTGATTAACAGTTTAAAATTGTATGTGTGACCGAAATTGGACAAAAAAAGGTATAAAGGGAGACCTATGAGAGTTTGTTATACTGAACTGTTATTTTATTACCTCAGTGAAAGTATTTGATCAAACAAACTGATATTGAGGAGGTCAGCTTTTGACACTAAATGCAAGAGATAAGGATGACATTACTTATAAAAAAGTGTAAGTTATTGTATCAAAATTAGGAGGGTACAGCTGTGCCAGTTTAAATGTTGAGTATTGATTTGAAGATTTAAACCGCTACTGAGGTTTTATGTGTAGCATCTCACCACGAGTATCTACGCCTTAAACAGATGGATCATCTTATCTTATATAAACGTGTATTTGTAATTGTTAGCTCATGTTCTTTGTGAGGTAAAGAGTGAATGTGTGCTAGAAAAAAATACTTTGTATTTTCATGTTATAGATGACTTGGATATATTTATGAATAGACTATATCTTAACATAAAGCTGATTTATGAACGGCCCAGTTTGTTCTCATAAACAAGGTTGCTGAGGCAGTTTTGGGTTGTTGCACTTTATTTTAAACGGGTTGTTTACCAATGTTGACTTTTAAAAGGTGTACAATATTATGGTGTATGATTTTTGCCTTCAGTTATGGGTGTTCTCTGGCATGTTGCAAAAGAAAGTCGTTTTAACAAAATGATAAACCATGCCCCATTCAAACTATTTATTTTTTCCATAACTTAAGGGCTACTCCGTCAAATTGTATGTTTACCTCTGGAAATACTGAGACATAGGCCCATTTACAACCCACCACAACCTGTAGCAGTATTCAGGTCTATTTAAAGCTGAAGTGTGTTAATTAGATGCACAGAAACATTGACTCAACCAATAGCGTGAGTTTGGGGCAAAGCTGTCTGTTTGGTTGACCAAAGGTAGACGGGGGAGTGTTTTGAAAATTAGTTCGAAACAATTACTATTTTTGCAGTTCTGTTTGGTGATAAGAGGTGATAAAATTACACTCTTCAGCTTTAACTTTTGCCCTCAAGTGTTTCAAACTGATAGACATACAATATTTGCCAAAGTTTTTATTATTTTACATTTGTTCTATCTCTTTGTGTTCAGAATCTTAAATGGTGTTGTTTGTGACCTACCTGTTACTTTTCTGAAGTTTTCTGGCTTCATTGTGGTTTCTAACGTTACCATGAAAATAGTGTGAACATAAATTATCTTTCCATACAGAAGTCCATCTCTATTATATTGGAATGCCGGTTTTAGAATATATTTGAATGTGTCGATATGAGAGCAATTGAACAGTATATTATATGTTATGTAACTTGAATGACTTTTAACTACATACATGTTTGCAAAACATAGTTCACATACTGGTATTGAATGTGTTTATTGTATTATTTGTATTGTCAAGATTGAAATCCCTGTTTAGAGATTAATATATTTTCATAAATGTTGTACTTACATTTTGTTACAAAGTTGTTTAAGTATTCTGAGAAAAAAAATAGCAGAAAAAAATTTGTCTGGAAGCAATATGACTTAGTGTGTATGCATTGTTTGTATGGAACATTTTAATGTAATAAAATGGTTTTCTTTCTGCCTCTTGAATCCGCTTTGTTTCATTACGTTTCATTAATTTCCTCTGGGTACAGCGTATTCGTTTTCTGTATGAAAGACAACACGAGACATTTCTTCAAGAGTTTAGAGTGATTCAAAGATTGCTACTTATTTCTTCAAATCCTTGCTATGCCACAATTATATCTTGTGTAATTTAGCTAACACGAATACTAGTTTATTCAACTTGATTGTTATATGAGGTTATATAAGGCTTTGTTTGAAAGATTACATGCCACAATTAGAAACTGAGATGTTGAAAGATTTTTCTTCATTGATATTACATTCACTCTCCTGTGCAGTTGAGGGTGTTCAATATTTTCCAAACACAGGGCAGGTGCTGTATGATATCAATATTACAATTAATGCTTGCACACCTGGATTCACTAACACAAGTGTGCAGCGCTCCAAGCACCAACAACACAAGCACCACAGCAAACAAACAGAAGCCCAGGGCAGGAACCGTAGTGTGTAGTCTCTATGGAAACTGTGGAACCCTTGGTGACTTCAGCCCCCTGTTGTGATGACTGTGGAACTGCCATATCAGCACCATGCATGAGGAAGAAATGCAAACCCGTTCTCTATAGCCACTGAAGCTTTTAGTCAGTTCTCTATAGGAAGTCACTTAGCTGTAACTGAACCGCTGTTATCAAACTGTCAATATTTGCATTACTAAATATACCACGTTTATTCTCATCAGTCTCTGTTTATTTTTACATTTGTTTCCTGGTATGAACACATTCCTGGTTTAAATGCCAACTTCAAATCATCATTTTGGAAAAAACAATAAGGAAGTTCCTGTAAAGACGTCAAAGTCATTTATTCTTACTCTTATGTCATAAATACAAAGAGTTCTGATAGCTATCAGCTATAGAGTCACTCTTAACAATAAAGGTTCTTCAAATGTTCTTCACAGTAACACCATAGAAGAACAATTTTTGGTTCCCCAAAGGATAATTCAGTCAAAGGCTCCTAAAAGTACCATTTTTTTCTTTTTTATAATCTAAAACACCTTTTTACACTGCTAGGAACCTTTTGTGAAACAGAAAGTTTCTACGGATGTTAAATGTTCTTTATGGAACCGTTCAGGCAAAAATGGTTCTTCTATGGCATTGTGAAGCACCTTTGTGTAAACAATCCACATTGATAATATCTTGCATTAAAATGCTTTGTCAAACTGAAGGATGTTGACAGAACTTGAGAAATGTTGGGTGCAGAACAGGTTTGTCTACAAGGAACTGATAAATTTTTGCAGACTAAGGTCATTACATTATATATTTATATTATGATTATATATTATATATGATTATATATACATCATAATGTAATGTTGTCCCTAATTTTGTCTAAAAATGTTAGCAAACCTTTGGAGATATCAGGGATTTTTTATAAATGATACATGTGAGTCATGATAATAAATAAGGACCATAGAAATTAGGAAACAAAACTCACAGTGCCATATCTTTATTGAACAATTAAAAAATGATTTAAATGGTCACGGATAGAAACATATCCGAATTCTTAGTAGCTGACGGGTATGTCAATAACCTTAATCACTTTGCTTAGCTGTAATTCAGACCTCTGTAGATGTTATAATATACTCTGATTATTACACACAATAATATGTCTATGTACACACTGGAGGTGTTGCAATATACCAGTACTGACATGACCATGATTATTGATACTGTGTTAAAACCACACAAAAATTCAGCACCAGTATCATGGCTGACACTCCGACACAGTAGGTGGTGCTTTTGTATTCGTTTAACATTTTACCTTAAGAGCCACAATGGCTGCAAACTATCTCTCTGCCTTCCTAGACTCATGTTTTGAGTGTGATTCATTCGCCAATAAACGAAAAACACAAAATGAAGTTGAACTTGTAGCATTTTTATGTAGGTTTATTTTATTTTAATAGATACCCTGACAATGAATGAACAATGAATGACAATGAATGTGAATTGAATTAAAAATCTGATGCAGTGACAGACCTATTCCACACAAAACCTTAACATTACATATATTTTTGGGATGTCTTGACTAAACTCTGTAGGACTAAGATCACTTAGTCCTAAGTGATCTTAGATTCTCACTGCAAAATACCTCTAACAACATGGTTTATTTTTCTAAAGCTGAGCCTCATTTTCCTCAGATCAGGCAGATGCCCTGAACATTCACTTCCTGATACAACTCAATTCATTTGTCCCTCAATGACAGCACAGGTAATATAACCGCAAAGCAGAGTCACATCATTACATTTCGTCCATCATCATAACTTCACAGCTGGAATGAGATTTTTTCATACATTTCACACAGTTTCCATCACGGTGGTCTCTGTTATTTACCATGCAAAGCGTTTTTAACATGTTTCTCCATCAGCAACCCGTGACTGGTTTAAACTTCTAAATTTGTTTAAAGCTGCAATCCGCAAAACAGATGAAAATGGAACATGTACATAGAATGTTACAACATACTGTTCCAAAACCGTAACAGACACAAAATTACTATTTAAGATGAACAAATTACTATAGCTATCATGGACTATATTGAGATTATAATTCAAATAACAGTGTATATATCACATTTGACTATGACTCAGACTCGGTACAGAAGCCATTCATGATCATGATAAGAACATTTGAAGACTGAGCTTTTATAGGTGTGGAGCGTTTACCTATGGTGTACACCAAGCATGTTGTTTGTTGAGTTGGTGCAGCTCATTCGAGACACAGTTTATTCTGCTTTCAGGTTAAGCACTTTTGATTCCAACAATTTCACCACCAGAATCAGAAAAGTTAATTACCATATTAATAAAATAAATCATTTAAAATGGTCTAAAACTATGTCATTAGTTCTCATGAGTAAATAGTTTGGGTAAAGGAGATATGCATAAATAAAAAAAAGAATTAGCCCCATATTTAAAAAATATGTATGTAGTGACACACCAGCTTACCTGGAATTGACTGTTTTATGTGTTTTTAGTATTTTTAGTGCACCAAGACGTGTGATATGGTCAGATTAAGAAGCTTTTAAACAACCTATATAAACACATTTTAAAAAATATAAAATAAACACATACGAGTGTAACAGTTGTGGACACAAGAGACAAGAAAATAGCAGCATTACAGGCAATATTATCCTACGGACCCAAAGCCATAAAGCTGAAAATATTTACATTACAACAAATTCAACAGAAAACAGGTGACAACACACACACATACACCTGTTAAGCAGGAACAATATGTTTAGACTTGATATACAGAATATTCTCAGAAATGAATTAGTCCTTTCTTTACACAAACCTTCAGTTTTACACTTACATATAAACAATAGATTGCCACCTTCAGTTGGCATATAAGAAAGCACAATCACAATTGAAACTTACACTCTGTACATTCATTTTATGGTTTAAACAGCCTCCCCCAATGACAGAACAGTTGTTTCATTGATTGCTTTTGTTAAATCAATGTACATTTTAATAGCAGGCTCTTTAAACACCTGTCATGGCTGTGTGGTGTTCTGCATAGGGCATTAGTGTTGGTGCAATGAATGCCAATGGTTTAAACTGTGTTGAGCAGTCCTCTGAGTTTTCCTGATCCCTCGTCACATGGTTTGTCATTAACTTTCAGACTACAGGCCCTTCTCAGGACTGCCATCAGAAATTCAAATAGACGTGTCTGGGAGGCATGGCAGAGCGGAGTCACGGGGGACCTTGTACTACTCGGAAGCAGTAACACAAGGGACAGAAAGCAACATTAGGTAGGCGGTTGAAACGGGCTGCGATGTGTGCACGACGTCTTTTGCTTATGGAGTAAGTTTGGGACGCTTTATTTCGCGAGATCGCTTTTGTTTTTAACATGGGACGACGAGACACGAACTGGAAAAATAAATGAGCACCGGAGTTGTCCGTGACATTGCAGCCATTCTGGCAAACGACTGCCACACCTTCGCCAGTGTAACAGGTAAAAGGGTTTTTCTGTTTGCAACACTTTAATATGTTATTATGAGGCTTTGATGCGAGGTGTTTGGTGGTCGACACAGACACTGCGGAGGGGCTGAAGTTATCCTCACCTGTTGTGCAGCTCTTACGGTGTGATTTTAGTTACAATACATAAAAATACACGTTTTGAAAAGATTGCATAGGCTGTATTTAGCTTTCTGGCTAGATCAGTGTGTTGTGCTGTTTGGAAAGTCAGAGATACAACAGTGTTGGCTGTTAATTGTTATCGTAAAAAGTTGAATCGAAACTTTAAGTAAAAAAGACAGTAGAGAGTTTGGGGTTGGTAGGTACAGGTGTATAGGGTGTAGTTTCTCTTACTTTGGGTAGTTAAAACAAGAAGGTATTAAATATGGATGATATAGACCTGTTGCATTTATATAGCGTCTGTTTTCGGAGGGTGCTGCTGTTAAAGGGATAGTTCACACAGGAATGAACGTTTGTCGTCATTTTCTCTCAATAGTATAAATCGTATCCTTTTCTTTTTACGTGGTAAATCAAAGGAGAATTTGTACAGAATACAACTTCTGTGTATTTGTAAAGTAGTGAAATTTTTATTTCACTACTTGTTGTATTCTGTATAACTAGTATGTGACAAATAAATCTCCTAACAGAACATCTTTTGCCTTCATACGATAAAGACGTGTAGTTTTCAAGCTTATAAATGGGCAAAATGCACAAAAAAAAAGTCATTAGAAAATAGTACTGTAATTATGGGTGAGAAATATACTGAAAGTTTAGCTGTTATTTGCTAAAATTCTTTAACAATCTTTCACTTCAGTTGTTTGGAAGTCTATAAGTTACTCTTTGTGTTAGAAAGACCTGTTTTTGAGTTATAAGAAAGGTATAAAGATGAATAAGTGGTGGCAATGTTTGGGTGAACTTTTACTTTTATGAAGAATAAAATTTTGCATCCCACCTTTGAATGTTTGACGCTTTAAGCAATTTGAGATGACTAAGGAAACAGGATGTGCATGTGTAACAAAACAAATTTATTGTTTAGATCACATTTAATCTTTAACACTTTCATTGTTAAAAAGCCCTAAAATGTGCTTTTGATGTACTTTCCAAATGGTAAGGTGTTATCTAGACTTTCAGCCATTCTATATGCGGGAGGCTTATGTTTACTGTTGCTGTGGGGTGGGCTGGGGTGGGGGTCCAAGCAGGTTTATGCAGTTTAAATGTGTTTACAGCCACTGTTTACTTTAGAGCAAGGTCTGCCTGTGCCGATTAGGGTGTGGCTACAGGGCTTCGATCTTTAGCTGGCTATGTCATTTTACCTTGACATTTAAACCACTGGTGTGTACACAAGCTAGCCTATATTGTCCATCCAGGCATGACGTAGTGTAGCACAAAGCAGTACCTTCATGCGCAGTTCATTATTCACTGTTTTAATCTCTCCATCTCTTTGCCTTTAGCTGTTTCCTACTTTGCGATTGTAATTTTGATACAAGTGCAGTACATCCAACAGCGAAGGGTTTTTTAGAAACACCCCCCACCCATGTTGTGTTTAGGGAATCGGTACACAAACCACCCAGGGCTTGTGCCTAAATGCCTCTTGCTTCATCGAGGTCCCATGATTGTGGATCTTTGATTGTGATAACGGCGTTGCGTGGATTGCAAATGCCGTCTGTGTAATAGCACGGCGTGAAATGGATACGATTTTGTTGCTTTGTAGCAAAACAGATTTGTATCTGAGCTCTAAACTGCAATAAAGTGTTCACGGATGACCTTGGGAAAAACAGCTGTTCCCTTTGTGTAGGAGCTGATTTTTCCATTGCAGCCTGAATCTAAATGAATGGAAAATGTTCATTGTTTATCTAGATGTTTTGTTGTGAAGAGCTGGAGTGTTTTATTAATCACTTTTAATTGTAGCTTTAATGCAGAATTATATTTGGGTTATACTTAAGTTGTAGGAATGCCGTTGTCTTGTATCTGTACAAATGTAAAACATTTGGCAGTAAAAATTTGTTAATGTATTAGCTATGTGATACCTCAAATAATATTATATAAAAAAACTGCAGTTGGGCAACAAGTAAGGCTGGACATAAATCCGCAGTTGGTCTTCCACAAAATCATAATGTGTTATTCAACATTTAAGGGCTTGTGAATTTAGTTTTGTTGAGGATATACAAACATTGCGTTTACAAAAAACACATTATAAACAACAATGGTTGAATAATACATGGCAATGGGTTTGTTTAGTGATGCTCCACATGTGATGTAAGGTAGATCATTGTTTGGTGTGTTTAGTGTGGTATTAATTGATGATATGGGCATTCTCTTGAGGGCTCATTTTGTACATGTTGGTCTTTTGGTACTGAGGCCATGGCAACAGTGTCCAGGGCAACGCGACCATATTTGGTCATATTTTAAGCCACATTTAAAAGGAGCATCTATATTCAAAATGGATTTTATTTTATCAATTTAAGTTTAACCAGGTGGTGATCTTTTTTTAAATCGAAGAAGACAGGAAAAATACGTTTACACGTGTAACCTACACCAGGGTTATTTTGGATAAACATGATAGTTAATGATTAGTGAAAGTACACTTGAAAATTGTTGTTTTAAATGTTTCTAGCTTTTGTGAAGTATTCATAAAGTTTTTTGCATTGTTAATGACCCTTGTCAGATGTACATGGAGTATAATTTCATGCCATCTGGCTGCTTCCATATGCCATAAATAAAAAGGACGGGGAATGTAACACAGAGAGAGAGAGACAGAGAGAGAGAGACAGAGAGAGAGAGAGAGAGACAGAGAGAGAGAGAGAGAGAGAGA
>JAZGTK010011704.1:0-15404 GCA_036877625.1 Ambastaia sidthimunki | reverse complement strand
TTGAGTTATCTCCGTTTCTGAAACCGAAAACTCAGAGTTTCCCATAATTCAGGGTTAACATACTCAGAGTTTTCACTTAACCACCTTTCTGAAACGGGCCCTTAGTGCATGATTCTGTTTGTTACCATTTCCCGTCTCTTGGATTACCCTTATTGGATTGTTTGCCTGATTCCTGTTTTGCTCCTGTACCCTTATTGGATTGTTTGCCTGATTCCTGTTTTGCTCCTGTGTATGACCATTGCCTGTTTTGCTACCACTGATTGTTTGCTGCCTGCCTTGACATTTGCCTGCTTACCGTTTCATGATTGTTTGCTGCCTGGTCTGACCTCTGCCAGTTGATTGATTCTGTCATTAATAAAGCTCTGCATATGGATTCGCAAAACGCATCTGCCTTGCCATCTTTACAAATCCAAAATATTAGACTAATTACCCCTTGGCTAACAGTTAATTAGTCAGACTAGTTTCATAAGACACTGTCTTAACATAGAGGCTAAGTTTATGCAACTGGCCCCTGAGTATTATTCCAATCACAAGCTTTCAGTCGAGCTGCGTACATAATCACTGTCCTAAAGAATTCAATTAAGTTTTATTTATATAGCACTTTTTACAATGTTACATTGCTTTAAAGCAGCTTTACAACAAAATACTGAGAAAAATTCAAACATTAATAAATTGAAAAAAAAAATACGAATGAAATAAATTCTACACAATATATGGTGTTAAAATATTGTGTTAAAAAGTCCTTGATGGTATTTCCATCACAAGTTGCCTTAAAGACATAGACACAGAACAAAATACATACAAGTAATAAAACAAAGGAACAAAATACATACAAGTAATAAAACAAAGGAACAAAATACATACAAGTAATATGTTATAAGTAATATGCATACAAGTAATACATGTTAGAATGAATGTTTTGATAGCTAAGGATTCTGTAATCACTCAAAGTATATAGTCAGCAGTCTCCCACTAAGCAAGCCAACAGGGCGACAGTGGCAAGGAATCAAAACTCCAGTGATATATAGATGGAGAAAAAAACCTTGGGAAAAACCAGGCTTAGCTGGGAGGGCCAGTTCTCCTCTGGCATGTTAAAGCTGCAATTGGTAACTTTCCTGGATATAAACGCAGTGTTGGTATTAGCGATTTATAATTTTATTGATTTAAAACTATTGGGTCTGATTGTGTTAAACACTGCTGTGACAGAGCAGGGAACACATATGAAATTAAGATAATCCAAGGGTTGATAAGTATGTTAGTAGTCCATTAAAGTCCATCATAATCCCATTGATTTGTCACTGGTCGTCCCATCCTGTCTCTGCCACCATCCAGGCCTGACACAGCTGGCTACAGGACCTTGGGGAAATAAAAAGACAGACAGACTCAGTGAGAGCCAGCAGATCTGTTCTTATGGGAAGTGTTCCCGGTTCCGGTTTCCTAATTAATGCAGCCTAACAAACCCCTTAAGGGATTTGAGTTCAGAGGACTATTTGTAGGCTAGATTAAAAAGGTGAGTCTTCAATCTAGATTTAAACTGACATAATGTATCTGCCTCCCAGACAACACTGGGTAAACTGTTCCAGAGTTTGGGTGCCATCTGTACTATATAATTATTTTGATGTATGGAAGTAACTATTGCATTAAAAAGGTTGCTATATGAATTCCATGTCACAAAATTAAACTCAATGTACTACTAAAATTGATTTGTCATGTCATGCTGTATATGCTATTTTGCTTTTCTACTAGCCATCAGCTCTCCGGGTCTGGTGACCTTCAGGCCCTTTCTGTGATCCCTACTTATCTAGACTTTGCGCCTCTCTGGCCAAAGCATTTCTTTACCCCTGAGTGGGGTATGTTGCCAAAATGCCCTCCTCGACACTACGGCCAGTCATGCTGCAGGCCTTCTGTCCTCCTCCCTTTCAGGAGAATGACCAGCAGAAGCTAAACAGTGTACATTCACAGAGCTGCCCTGTGGTGGATTGTGGGTGCTATCCACACCTCCTTCGAGTCCTCTGGTCTTTTCCCACTTCAGGGAACCAAGGCTCACTCGACCTGAGGTAATGCATGTAACCCTGGTTCCCTGAGGGAACAAGACACTGCGTCTCAAGGCCATACTTTCGGCATCCCTGCGTGCGCTTCCTTCATTTCTTTTCGAAGCTACCGGTTTGCTCTGTGCATGCGCCTTTTAACTTCCTGGTCGTGACGTCACACCGTCTGTGACGTATCGCCCCACTATTGGACTGATTTCATACATGATTCAGAGCGTGGTTACGCTGAAGGCGTTCCCATAGCGTTTCGACGCAGCGTCTCGTTCACTCAGGGAACCAGGGTTACATACGTAACCTGAGATGTTTTCTCCTTCTCTCCAGCTCTGCATAATTTATCATTTCACCCCTGTACTCGACAATAAAATCTCCTTTGCAAAAGGAACCTTTTGCAAATAGTCCACGTCCTGCAAATAAAAAAAAAATTTACAAAAAAAAATAAATCTTGCAGATAAAGGATGATAATTGCACAGACAGAACACATCAATAGTGGCTTATTTAAAATATTCTGCAACCAGGTTCCTAATTAACATACCCAGAAGTTTTGAATTACATACTCATAAATCATGATAAATCACTGATAAATCATACCAGACACCACCTTACCTTTCACCGCATTGATGTTCTTTACCTCTAATTTAGTTTTGTCAGACATTAACATTTTTTTAATATAAAAAATAAAATAATTCCCTTCCCCCCTCCTGAACTAATGCAAACTAGACAGAAACAAACTTAATATGAACTGAATCGCTCCATTAGCAATCAGTTAGCTAAAGATTTGATAAAGCTTTTTAGTCAAAAATGATTCTTAAACATTAAATTGTATGATTATGCGATCACCAATTGAAAAACATGGAAATATTACAGGCCACATGTAGGGCTTAGCCTCAACAGTTAATTAGTGCTAATGAATGTGAGAGAATGTGTGTGTGGAGAAGCGTGACATTCACGGATAAAGGTGTGTTATGGGCCAGTACTGAAACTTCGCTCAGCACCTTTACAACAGCTTCTCTATTCATTTATATGGCTTTCCCTTATGGGGACCTGACTTTTGATCCCCACAATGCAAGAGGTCCCCATGACGTGACTGTGTAAACTCATGTCTTCACAACGTGATGAATACCAGAACACACACATATACTTACATATAGGCACAAACAAACACGTAAACACACACACAGCTCACCAAGTTATAATTAAAAGGCAGTGAAGTTGCCCTCTTGCTGGCACATACAGTATGTTCAAAATATGCCACTGCTGTGATGGTCCAAACAGTTGATGAATGGAATTTGTATGTTACTGTTGCATGTTCATTTGCAAGTCACTTTATCTCATGTGTAATGAAACAAAAAAATGGGCTGAACCAGGCCCGGACTGGCCATCGGGAGCACCAGGAGGACTCCCAGTGGCCTGGCAACTGATTTGGCCTTCTGCCAGCAAGCCTTATTTTTTAAATTCATTTCCCACACACTAAAGTGATCATTTCCGAATTCAGCATTCAAATAACTAACTAAATAATAATAAAACATTAATCATGGTTTCTAAATTTATTTGGGTGCATAGGATGGCCTGGGTGGGTGTGGGACTTCCCGGCCTGAAATTGTGTTCCAGTCCGGCCCTGGGCTGAACCATGATGGTAATGTGCCAAACAGTTTGATTTAATGATGATATTGGTGAACAGATAGGAGAGAGAGATCGTTTAACGTGTTTCATTACATGATTCTCACTGACTTTTGAAACAAAGCAATTGTGTCTCTCAGCAAGGCGCTTAACCACACATTTTCTCCACTGGGCCTGTACTTATAATATACTGCAGCTGAAGGTACTGCGTGTCTACACCAGATGTGAGCGGTGTGATGTGATAAATAAACAACATAACGCATTAAGAATCAAGAGTTGTTTGTCGTGTTGCATCCAATGTGGACAGCATCACTGATGATAATGGGTTCTAATCTCCTACATTAATACAGTACCTTTTGACATGCTTTAATTGTAATATACTTACAGACAATATTAGACATAGACACAAACATTATTAGTTACAAACCATTCGTTTATTTATACAAAGCCTATTAGGTCATGCTTTCACTCAAGAAAGCAAACAATTTAGCTATTCTGTTTCTTTATAAATGTCCATGCACATGATGTGATAGTGTCCTTTTAAATGCTTAGGTAGTGTAATTTGTATATTACAATTCTTGTGGAACTGTGTGTGCCAAAGCACAGAAGTACCATCCTGCTGACATGCAATAGATTTTTGGCAGGACACTTGAAAAACAGATCTGGAAAACACATTGTTTGGAGGCAAAAGACACCAGTAGCCATGATCAGTATGATTAATGTGCCTAATGCACAGTATAAATGACTATTTGTCTGAACAAGGTAAGCTGGAAAAGCCAATTAACATATGAGTTGTTGCCTTTTTTCAGAGTAGGTTACAGAGTATGTTACAAGGTTTCAGTTTATGAATATAATTTGGGTTTTTTTTCTGAATCAATGGCTGTTTTATTAAAGTGCCCCTATTCATTTTTTAGGATACTGGGTAGCTGGATCTCCTCAAGCTAGTCCTGTAAAGGCTCTGTTAAAGAATGTAGAAAGAGCACTTTAATAGGGGAGGAAATCAAGAAGGATTGCGCCCAATTTACTAAATGAATGTTGGAAATCAGGTAACAACCCAAATGTATTGTTGATCTGCAATTTGTCAGACTGTAAAATGGGTTTCTAAAAGCTTCTCTTTTAACTTTTGTTCAGTTTTTACACTAAACTGGAGCAAAGGTTAGGAAGTTGAATTCCTTAAGACAGATATACACATGTATGATTTCTATGATTCTTTATGATTGTTGCTTGCAGACCATACAATAAAATCTCATTGATATTTTACAAAAAGCTATTATTTTGCAGTCGGTAGATGTTTTAGATCAAACAGAACAGGTACAGGTATGATAAGCTATCCTTAAAAGTCAAACCTAATACTAATACTAGATTCCAGTAGGCCCATAGACCCATGATCACAAGCCCTAAATACTCATTACAAAAAGAGTACAAATCAAAAAATGATGCAGAAAATGAAAGGCTTTATTTTTTGCTCACTGTGTTAGACTGAATACACTGTCTGAAGTTGTTGTTTAGTGGGAGGTGACAGCATTGTCACTCTGAATGCCACTGTGCTAAATGCAGATTAGATCTATTACCCACATCTGCTCTAACCTTGTCATGATCTGTTGGAAGAGAGATGCAGATGCTGCGCCTATGACTCACACAGCACTCAACAGCGCTTTCACACTTTCGCCATCCGCTCATTTAAAGTACGATTATTTTGTAATTAACTCTGGCAAGTGATGAACACTCTGTGAAGACCACTTGGAAACTGTTTGAAGTTGTCAGATTCATCCTGTTGTGATTCCTTCAGATTTGATAAGGGATATTAAAGCAAATGCTGAATTAAAATGTCTTGTTAATTGTCCTGCTAGTTTTTCAAACCTTTTACTTGGTAAAATAAGCCTTTTTATGATGTTCCTAAGGTACATCAAGTTCCAAAAGGACAAAAAAAACACATCATTAAAGATGTCTGTTCTGTAGTATTGTATACTGTGCACTATACTCAGTATACAGTATACTAAGTCATCTAAATGTAATAGCTTTGCAAGAAGAATAGGCCGAAATATAAGGCCAGCATTAAGTTGTGTGTTGATTCCAGCTAAAATTAGTTAATGATGATTTGAGCTGGGTTGGTGGTGGAAACAAACAGCATGATGTTACTAATAAAGTTGTTTGCCCACTGGAAATTTTGCTGTTCTTTTGCTCTGTTTTTTTCAACATGGTTTAAAAACAATAACATTTGTATGTCATATTTTTACATTTTTGGGGGGAGTGGGGGGGTGACATAGTATAGCTTTGTCTTTTGTATGTTCCTGTAGCTCAACTGGTAGAGCATTGCGTTAGCAGCACAAAGGTTGTGGGTTCGATCCCAGGGAACGCAGGTACTGATTAAAAAAATGTATACCTTGAATTCACTGTAAGTTGCTTTGGATAAAAGTGTCTGCCAAATGAATAGATGTAAATTGTCTTCTATCTGATTTTCTCATATCTCATGTAAGGCAACAGATTTCTTTTATATTTCATCATGATTGAGAACACCCCAAATCCTCACTTAACCTAAACCCTCCCGAAGCTTCCCTTTAGAAATAATATTGCAATTATGTATTTGTATATGTGTTCTGTGTATATGTGTTTTGTGTGTGTGCTTTTCTTGATTTATTTTATTTTTCAAGTTTTAGTGTAAATATCCTTGGATATTTTTGTCTTTTGTACAGCTGCTTTGCAACAATGCACCATTGTGAAAAGCGCTTTATAAATAAACTTGAACTTGAACTTTAGCTTACCTCAAGATTGATCAAGCGCACCTGGAATTTTTGTTCTACTACGTGAGTACCGACCACAAGTAAAGGTTTTTGTACTTGGCTTAGGTCTTGATCTTGACATTAGATATGTTTTGACAATAAAAACTAACGGTGTGACTAATTGTGTGGGCAATAGACTTACTTGTGACATATTGCTATTTAAAGCTTGATTGTTAATTTCTGAACTTATTCTTAGCAGATTGAAATTGATAGATTGGGTGATTTTTTTTTTCTGTAGCTTCATGTCTTTTAATGCACCATAACCTGTACTGATTTATCATGTTCCCATACATGTTTGTGGTGCCTTTTGGCATGTCCTACTCATGTTCGTCATGCACCTTTAGGGTATCAGCTTTGTTCCTTCTGTAGCTGTTACCGTATATTTAGATATTACTTCCTCTAGAATGACAGCCAGATAAAGTCAATCCATCCCATGGTTTAGCCTTATCATCATAGGACGGGATTATCCTATTTAATAAAATGCATGGTCAAGCAGGTCAATCCCATGTGATTGTGGCACTGATCCTGGATTGCCTATGTTTGGTCTATGATGTTTGTACCTCTTACACTGTTTTGCATTTGAGATAAAGCTCCTGGGTGGGTCAAATAGTAATTGTTGTGTATTGTTTGTTTTAGTTGGATGTTAAAGCCAAGCAACCGACCTGTGGGTTGGTTTGTTTTTTTTCCTAAATGAACTGGCATGGGTGGAAATAGTTTTATGGTGAGATGAAAGCGTCTATAGGAAATCTGATCAGCTCTTTTTCATTCCAAAAATGAGTGGACAAATTTTTTGCTGAACATGTTGAAAAACATCTTAACTCTGGCTTTTAAAGATAGCAACAGATGGAAAACACAAACAAACTAATTTGGATTAACTCTTGACAATAAAATAAGGATTTAATTTGGCACCCTCATTATAATTAGCCTCAGCGTACAGAAAAGCGTACAGACGCAGCCTCGGCCAGGTCTGAACCATAGCATCCAGTCCCAGAGGAGCTGAGAACCAAAGGGGACATTGTGCTGTCTCTCGAGAGGCGAAGAAGTCCAATTGGACTTGCCCAAAAATTCTCCATATGTGCCTCACCACCTCAGGGTGAAGCATCCACTCCCTGGGCCTCGGCCCCTGCCTCGACAGGATGTCTGCTCCCACATTAGACATATAGGGATATAAACTGCTCTCAGAGAGCGAGTTTCCCCTGGGACCACACAAGGATCTGGTGTGCCAACTTGTAAAGAGGGCATGACCGCAGACCTCCTTCGTGGTTGATGTAGCCACTGTAGTGTTGTTGTTGGTGCAAACTAACACATGTTGATCTCTTAGGTCCGGAAGGAAATGCCTGAAAGCATGATATACTGCCAGCATCTCTAGACAATTGATATGCCACGACAGCTGGGGACCTCTTCACAGACCTCGGGCTGGGCGGCCACTCATGAATGCTCCTTAGCCATTAAGGGATGCATCTGTCACTATTGAGATACGGCGACAACGAGCTCCCAACCCGAGCCCCGAATAAGGAACCAAGGTTTCTTCCATATATCTAAGGCCCGTAGGCAGCACTGCGTGACCTTGACCTTGCGGAAAGGATTTTTCCTCAGGGAAAACCCCTTGGTTTTGAGCCACCAATGTACAGGCCTCATATGCAGCAGGCCGAATGGAATAACATTGGATGCAGCTGCCATGAGGCCTTACAGTTGTTAAAACTGTTTCACAGTGAGTGACTGGCCTTCTTTGACTCTTGTGACTGCTCTCATGGTCGAATTTACTCGAGTGGGAGACATATGTGCCCACATCATTATCAAATCCCACACTACACCCAGATAAGTGTTTCTCTGTGCTGGAGAAAGCACTTTTCTTGGTGTTCAGTCTGAACCCCAGCTCTTTCATATGATTTAGAACAACACCTCGATGACCGCACCCTTTGGGGGGGAGAACGGGTCGCAATGCTCTGTTTTTTGTGTGTGTGTGTTCCTAGGGGAGGAGCTAGCACATGGCCTGGGCTGTTCCGCCTAACAGCCCAGAGAGAGTGATGGTGGTGTGGGAGGAACCGCTGGCGGTTCTGCTAAGCTCAGACACATTCTCAGATGTAAGGCTTCCACCCTTCTCAAACTCTCTTAGCAGGTCCACTTGGTATGCCTGCAAAACACCCAAGGTGTGCAGACAAGCACATGCCTGACCTGCAGCTGTGTCCCCTGCCCATGAACGCTGAGGTGGTGCAGGGCAGGGGCGGAGCCTTCAGTGACAACGCCTCACCAGGGAACAGATAGCCTGCTAGCGCCTGTTTAACCCGAGGCATTGTCTTATACCCATGCTCACTCAGCCCCGCCATATTGATTATAATAATTAGCGACGAGACTAAATATGCGTGACGAGTATTGTTTTCCCCAAGATCTAGACACTTCAGTGTGCAGATCAGGGAAAAACAGAAGGCTCCTGCATGGAGGCATAGACTGGCTAAGCAGGAAAGCTCCCTTGTTGCCTAGTTTATGCTCGGCAGGCCAAACAATGTTTAATTTAGACACAGCATGAGTAACAACCTCCAGCTCCTCATAATAGGGGGACACTAAATAACAGGGAGAGTTAATATGAAGATTTAGGTACATCTTATTATTCTTAACTCTAAACATTTGTATAATTATTTGTACAATTAGAGGATCTAGTATATGAGGAATGAGATACTTGCCCGTCTCAATTCCCTCCATCAGATCCAATTGTGAACCTCGCAAATGCTTTCGCTATGCCTCAGCAGAGGCGGGACCAGCACCGCGGGGGAACACTAATAAAGGCTCCCTCCTCAAAAAGAGCCTCCCGGGAGCGAAGTGAACGCATTAAAACCCGCTCGCAAGCAAGCGGTCAATTTCCTCGAGAGCTGACTCAGCGTGCTTCGCTCCCAAACACACAACACATAAACCGCGTGTATCCCACCTGTGGATAGCTTTTCTATCACGGGTGAGAAGGAACACGGTCTAAAATGCTGAGTGCTCTCCCCCCTTTGTTATCTTTTGCTTTTGGCTCGTTTTTTTTTTTTTTAAAAGACAAACATGCAAGACAACTTCTGCAAAGCTAAAGACAAACACATAGACAGACAGTTTCACACAGAGTGCTTCGCTGAATGACAGAAGCTGCCGGTGTGCGCAAACGCACATGCTTTATAGCTTCCTGCTCGTGATGTCACCCGCCTGTGATGTGTCGCCCCCCGACGGTTTTACACGTGAATCAGAGCCTAAAAATGCTGGAGGCGTTCCCATAGCTTTTTGACGCAGCTTGAGTTCCTGAAAGGGAACACAGGTATTAATTAAACAAATGTGTACCTTTTGCACGGTATGCACTGTAAGTTGCTTTGGATAAATGTCTCTGCCAAATGCATAACTGTAATAATCAGTTGATTAATGTCCTTGTTGTGTACCGAGTCTTGAGGTTTGTATGAAGAGTTTTAAAATATATTGTCTTAATATTGTATAATATTAATATCTTAAGTCTTTTGGTCTAATGACGTGTTCATGTCATGAATATTTATGAGATGTTATTAGTTTTAAACAACAAGTAATTTACTCTCATGTACATATAGGACATATGTGATCAAGATGTAACAGTTTATAATAATTTATACATAAAGGGAACAATTTGCACAGGACTGACAACATGTAGACACAATCAACATGTAATCTAAGTATAAAATGTGACAATGGAAAATTTGTAGTTCTTTTAACTTGGCTAATGGAGTGCATGATTGAAATTCTGAGTCAGCACATTTCTTGGAAACTTCTGTATGGCAGTGTCTTGGAAACCATGGCAACGTACCATTACAAATTAGCAAGTTGCCATTACAAGCTAACCATACCCCCCTTCCCCAATAAAGCCATGCAAACTGATGCATTATGTATTTTTTAATAAACCCTTTTTAAGTGTTTAAGTTTGTAGTGTATTCTGAGTGTTCTACAGGATTGTGAATAAAACACACGTTATCATGGCTAATGTTTTGTCTGTTGCAGACCATGCATATGAATATGAGTCATAGTACTTGTTAAGAAAAGCTGTAATTTACAGTCTGTTCATTACTAACTTAATGCATTTGACACGTCAAACAGCCTGTACATCAAACAGCCTTAATAGTGTTATAGAGAACACAACTGTGCAAATAATTGTAGATTTGTTTATGTTTACCAAAGACATACACACACAAATACATATATACACTTGTTCCCCCCAGTTTCATGCCTCATTTTTCATGTCATATCCTTTGTGTTAAGCAGTAAGTCTCAGAATGCAGATAACACAAGACTGAAGGCTTAAAACCAGGTTTTCTTTTTGGAGACCAGGACCAGCGATGAAGTATATATAGCATGAGAACTGGCCCCTTTCATGTTTGTGAGCTGTCACTCTGTTGAATTCAGGGAAAGACTGAATTCAACAAAAAAAGTGAGGAAGAATAAAAAACACAATATGATACAGTTCACAGTATATGTGTCACGATTCGCTGACAGAAACAACGTAGAAATCCTTTTCAAACGTGTTTAATATACAAATCCATACAAAGGAAACAAGGAATGAGGAACATAGAACACCCAACAAACTTAACGACGATACCAGACAAAGAATCCTAGAAAGGAACCAACTTAAATGGGAATACAATCAAAAACAGACAGGTGATAGGGATTAATCTAAACAAAAACAGGAAGAACAAAATATGGGCATGAACATGAAAAACCAAACAGACGGATTATGGGGGGAGAAAACAGAGCTAAACCAAAACACAGTCTGACAGGGGTGTGACAGTACACCCCCTTCCTGGAAGGCACGACCTCGCGCCGAAAAGGAGCAGAAAGAAACAGATAGTCCTTGGAGGTGGCTTCGGTGGAGGTCAGACTCACGGGAGGAGGACACACAGAGCCCAGGGTGGAGACGATGGAGGGAGAAGCCAAGGAAGGGACAGGGGGAACCACGATGGGAGGAGCCAGGAGAAACCCACAGGGACCAGGGTGTTGACGACGGAGGAAGGAGCCATGGAGGAGACAGGAGGGAGCCGAAGAGCCAAGGTGACATCAAGGCTCCGGAGGGCCAAGGCGGAGCAGATGTCACCGACGACCGAGGTGGAGATAGGGATCCGGAAAGCCGCGGTGGAGCTGGTGCGACCGAGGATGGAGGAGGAGCCGGATGGAAGGAGGAGCTTGACAGAGCCGGTGAGACGGAGCGGCGAGGAGAAGCCGGAGGAGGGGAGTCCAGAGGCGGCGGATGGTCGACGACTGACCAAGGTGGAGCCGGAGGGACGAGGAAGCGCGGTGGAGCTAGGGGACTGACGGGACTGAGCGGAGCTAGGAGGCATGGCGGAGCCGCAGGGTCAGAGGGCCGAGTTGGAGTCCAGGATCCAGCTGCTGGAGGTGACAAGGAGGAATCCTCCAGCCACGACACCGCTGGCAGCTGGCAGACCTGCGGCTCAACCACTGCAGCGATGGCAGGCTGAGGGTGAGCAGAGGGGCTGTCAGCCAACAGTGGTAGAGAGGCCGGTACAGTGCAGTAGACCAGAGAATCCAAGAGAGGGAGGGTGGGAGATCTTGAACAGGCAGAATTATATCAAATTCAAAGTCAATTAGGTCCAGTGTAGGCTCACGCTCAGCACTGGTGCAGTGGGCGAAGCCTCCCTCGTCATCCGCTGTGAGCTTTGCTGCCGGCTCACGCACCTGTTCTGACGTCACCGGCTCAGACTCCATGGTGATCCGCGGCTCTCTTGCTCTTCTCAGCGATAACTTAGCAGATGGAACTATCAGGCATTTTACGACTCAATTGGCAACCCAGCACTGGGGAAATATTGGACAGAGCACATGCTGGGTTAAACTAACCTAGCAAGTTTGGTTATACATTTTAACCCAACAGGTTGAGTTGAAAAACCCAAAATGTAGTCATTTTAACCATTGATGGGTATAATATTTGATTATTCCCAGCTAACAACTTTTGGTTCCAAGAACTTTCTTATTTGGTTACCAAAAATAACCAAATTGGAACCATATGACAACATTAGGGGAATGTTCTGTGTTTGCTGGTTTATTCACATAATTTCTCCATGCTTTATTGTAAATTAAGAAAATTATGAAGAAACACAATCTCAACACAACACAACACAATGTTTCAATGTCCAGAAAAGACAAGCTGTTACTGACGTAACTTGCATTGATGCAAAATGCATTGAGAAAATAGCCACAAAAATATAACATTTGTGGATAAGGTCATTTAAGTATGCCACTGGCACTTATTTAGATAATTATTTAATCTGTTTATTATTTATAAACATTGCATGTACTGTGTGTACTAAATTTGGTGCTTTAATATCTGTGTCTTCATGCATTATGTCTTCAAGCATTAAGTAAGAGATAATGTACAGGCAGCCAGTTGTTATCTGCTTCATGTCTGGTCCTTTTGGGGTTTATTTTGTGATAACATCTGTCTGGATGTATGGCTGTTTCTGAAAATTCCCCCATGCCACCATTCACAATTCCCTACATTCTTCCACTAATAAAATGCACTTTAAGAAGTGTTTGTAAACGACTAAGCAAAATAACAAAGGGTCAGTAGGTCTGTGGATACCATCTTCATCAGAAACTCAAACACTTATTTGGAAAAAGGTGCACTACTAAAAATAGATTTTACTCAAATACCTTACTCAAAAGGTATTAAAGGCCACATGCTATAACTGCACTGTAAAAATAGCATAAAAAGACGGTCAAAATATTGACAGCAGCGGCTGTCAAACAAAAAACATAACATAACAAAAAAAAACAATACATACAGAAACATTACAGAACTTATTACAGAAATATTCATTTATAGTCCTAAAGAGAAATGAGAGTTTTCTCACCAAAGATATAAGAGATTTTTCAGACAGATTTTTCTCTAATTAGTGTATACAAGTGTGTTTGTGTGTGTGTTAGCTCTGGGATAGCTTTCCCTGCTTTCCACCCAGTGCATGTTAAAGCAAACCTTTTCCTTAATGTACTGCTTTTATAGGGTCAAATGTGTCAGCGTGACTACATTTTTACATTTACATTGATTAATTTATCAGGTTTTATAAAAATACATTACAAACGAAGAAACATCACAAGCAATTTGTCATAAGAGTCAACAATAAAGGCAGCACACAATGCCTAAAGTTTATAGTACAAGCAAGGTTTGTACACAAGCTATAGCAGATGTGAAACCAGTGCTGCTGCATTATAGATCATTTGCTTAGGGTTAGTCATGCTGTCTGAAAGGTAGTGTAGTCAAGTTTAGTCCTTGAGTCTGTTTGTGTGTGTGCACTGTTTGTCTGTAGAACATTTACATGCAGTGAAGAGATCATAGTGCAGGTATTGGTCCAGTTCTCAAGGCATCAATGATTGTTGTACATAAATTCACATTCCAATTGGGTAACAAAACAATAAACATTTCAGATGTTGCATTCTTTGGAAGTGTGTAAGAATGTGTGCTTTTTTTATTTCTGTTCACCATTGTCTCTGTAAAGCACTTTGGATCAGATGTGTTGTGTTTAGCACTACGGAAATTTGATTGAAGCAAAATATCAAAAGAATTAAAAATATTTTTAACTTACCCAAATTTCTAAATGTGAAAATAATGGGTTTTTTTTTTTCAGATAATTCATATATTTAAAAATATTTTATATGAATTTATACATTGGAACTTAAATAAATGATAACATGTTTAACTTTGATTGTGCATTCATATTTATTCACATTTTAAATGGGCTCACTGCTAATCAAGTTTTACACATCAGTTAGCAGACCACTGGGAAATCATCTGCTGCTGCAGGTGTTTCCCTAACTGACAGTCACAAACACTCACACAGCACATCTGTAGTTCGAGTTGGCACTGGCATACGCAGCTTTTTCTCCGACAGCCCAGACTCTTTCACTGTTTCATTACTGGTACTTCCTCAAGTGGAAAATAAGGTGAGAAACAACTCTAAATACAGTGAATACAAATCAAACGTTAGCTTGCTAGTTTAGTAATTAAGCATCAGCACGTATTGATAGTGTGTGAAAAGTAAATACACTTAGTTTGAGGCTGTTTGTGAGTCTATAGAGGTCAGAGTGCAGGTATTATGTGCAGTTACTTACAGTTAACGTTTCTTGCCCTTATATTTAAAAAATGTTCTTATGCTTGTTATAGTTTGTATTTTCCTTTAAACCTGGAAAGAATAGTCGAGGGAATTCCAACAGTGGACTACAATGGCATATGTAATGACAAAGTTTACATGTTGTTCATGTGGTATCTCACTTGCTACGTTGATCATCGGATTCTGCATAGACATGAGGCAAATATTTACTATCCATGTTGCTTTTCAGGCTTGTTCATCACAGTAAACAAGACAAAAAACCCTGGTTCATGATCGGGCTGACCTGACCGCGTTTCAGACATATATATGTGATAATGTTATTTGCAAGAAGTTTTGACTGTCTAGTGGAATTTGGAGTTACACTGGAGTTACTTACAGAAGTTATGTATTTAGTATGCATGTATGGATCTGGTGTTACATTTCAAGTTCGGTTCACTATTTCACCCACTAGGTTTCCCAAGATTTCTTACTGTCAGGAAATGATGTTTTTTAATTTAAAGTTAATTCGACTATAAACACTTAATGACTTAATGGATTAACACTGGAATTGGTGTAATGTACATGTAAATTTACATGTAAATGTGAAACATAAATCTGCAGCCTGTAACTTTTGATTGGTTAAAAATGAACAAAAGTCAAAAATCAGTTATTGATAATAGGTCTTCTTACCTTACTCTGATATGCAACAGTATAGTTTAAATTAATGAATTATAATTTGTGCCGCCAGCTCTGATTTCCCAGGAAAATATCACTTTAAATTGTGGTTATGTCAAGTCTGTAAAAGATGATGAAGCTTGTTCTTACAGCAGTTGTTATCCATGTCAAGTTATAACTTGCCATTGGCAGGCATTAGGAAA
>JAZGTK010011703.1:2735-15405 GCA_036877625.1 Ambastaia sidthimunki | reverse complement strand
TGTGGATGTTGGAAGAGACGAATTCTGGTCCAGTCGAACACTTGGTCCAGTCACAGCTGTGGAGAAATGCTGCGCTGTGATTGGCTGCTGCCCACTTGCACACCTGCTGTCATTCCTCATCCACCCATACCTTCCACATATAGTGCTGTACCAAGCACTGCTCTTGCCACAGTGCACAAAGTGTTAATAAATCAATTCTCACAGATTTCAAACTGATTTGACATTTGCCGGAAATCCTAAAAAAGATTTGATAGTTACATTGCAGAAGTGGCCATACCATTAAAAAAGTCATTCTCAGAGCAGTGAGTTATAATCCTGGAAATGAGCCTCAAAGTCACAGTGAACTTGGGAGCTTTCCAGGCTGTCACATCATACTCTCAAATGGGTTTAAACTCAGATATTAGTCATCTCTCTTATTCACTTATGCTCTCTCTCTCTCTCTCTCTCGCTCTCTCATTCACTTATACTCTCTCACCCCTTCTGCCCCCTCCTTCCACTTAATGGTATTACCTCTGGCCACAATGAATGACTGCGGGTACGGCCTTTCCTAATGGATCCAGCCATTCCATCACAGTTATTACAACAAACCAAATATTCATCATCGTCTCTGTTTCTATTGCGCCGCAACTCGCCTTTGCAGCAAATCACATCCCGCCAGTAATGCATCATGACACAGGCTCCTTAATGCAGTTTCTGCGTCAGTAGAGTTGGCAGGAATGCAAAAGCATTGGAAGCAGGGCTGGATTTTAATCTTGTGATTGCTCTTTGTCAGAGTGCCACTGAAACTGGCCACAAACACAAATTGAATCAAGGTGAGGGAAGAGGACTCGGAATGTTAGGACAGCATTGATTTAAAAAACTCATGTTTATGCATATTCTGGGAATTTTAGGGGAATTTTAATTTACGGGAATTTTAGAAACATCCTGGAATATTTCTACATCTCAGTGACTTGACAAAATCCAGTACCTAAAAATGCACATTTAGAGGCCTATTGTGCAGTCACAGTTACCTTTTTAAAATCCTTCCTAAAAATAGCTTAAATCTTCAGTATGTTTGTAAAAAACTTTATGGTCCCACATTTCAGAGTGTAAGGTTCACTGTTTTTCCAGTTTTTGTGGGAAGTAGAAACCGTTTACTTGCTTTAAACAAATGTTGCAATTTTGCTGCAGTGGGATCTCTGAAGGTTAAAAAAGTCTACAAGACATTTAAATTTTTTTTTAATAATATTTTATCTAGATAAGATTTTGTGAAACTTTTCAGTTTTACAAGAAAGGTTTGAAGCAGCTTAATTAAGAAACACATGCTGTTAAATTATATTTCTTAACTTTAATCACTGTGGGTAATGCTAAGACGTAATCTCACTAGCTTTATTGATATTAAACATTCAATTATATATTTTTCAGTTTTTTCATTTTCTCTTCTTTTAGGCACAGAACAATACAGTAAGTACTCTGGCTATGCAGAGAGCTACAGATGGAAAGAAAACCACAAAGATGAGACACAGAGGTAAGAACAATTATACAATAACAACAATTATACAACAATTATTAACATAATGATGCTGTAATTTTAGAAATATCTCATTCAGTGTTTTCGAAATGTAGCTAAAATGAAACCTAGCACCCAAGACACACTTTCTAAATGGCGCATAGCAAAAAATAAGGCCCTAAATAACATCAGTTCACATGTTCAGGGACGAGTGGCAGCGGAGGTGCACCGAGATTGTTGCTCTGGATGCGCTGAAGTACCGACATTTCATGGAACAATTTCAACCTGAGAAAATGACCCGGGAGCTAAACAAGGTCAGCCGAGGCTTCAGGCATAATTTGTGTCTTGTTTCACGTTAATGATTTAAGAAAGGAAGATCCTTGACCTCAGTTATGCTCTAATGAGCTTTGATTTTCTTTAACCTTCCCTGGAATCCCCCAGTATGTTTTGATTAGAGGATTTAATGAGTCATGAGTCATGAGTCTTGTTGGTCTCTTGTATTCTATTATGCACTAGATCAAATTAGGATGTCTTTGTATTTAATTTTAGCATAAGAATGTCTCCAATTTCTAGGCATATTGCGGGTTCGTGCGGCCTGGTGTCAACCCACAGAACCTCTCAGCTGTTGCCACGGGGAACTGGGGATGTGGAGCGTTTGGAGGCGACACGCGACTCAAAGGTGCATGCGTCTGATAACCTTTGCTCTCTTTCTTTCTCTTTCTCTCTCATATAAATGAGACTTGTTATTACAGTTACCTGTTATTGATCATCAGACACACATTTGTTTTCCATTAGAAGTGCAACTGTTTTTTTCTGCTTTATTCATAAATTCATTGCAACTTGTACGGATGAAAGCTTGTTATCTGACGTTATGTCAGTCTTTAAAAATCAACCATAGTTTAGTGTTTGTGCTTATATCTGGAGCTGCTTAAAACTAATCCTAAACCTGAGTTATTGTTATGGAATTTGTTTAGTTTTATTATGTTAGAGTCAGTTGTACCACAGATTACCGGCTGTAATTGGTTGCTCTCATCTGAACAATATTCATTCATCAGGTACTGCATTCAACCTTTTTAAATATTTAAAATCTGTAGGCTGAATTTGAAGCTGGGTGACTAAGATTGAGGCTCTTAATAGGGCTTGTTGGCCATGGATTATTTACCTTTTAATACAAATTGGATGTGCCAGTCATTTTCTCTACAGCTAAGAGCATGGAGCAAACATAAAGAAACAACACTATGCAGCGCAAGATATATTACATCATATTTTAGTCGAACAGCTGTCAGTAATACAGGAGAATATGTCATATTTGTTTTGTGTATTAGTTGATTGTCCCTTCATTGTGCTAATGGAGGTGGGGGGGTAATCTTCGCTGTTTTCTCGTTTTACGTTCCATATTTCCATGCATGACAGGAATGTATGCACGTCATTCCTTTTAATAGATGCGTGCAGTAAATTCTTGGATAAGGAGAACATGGCTGTATTGTCAATACGCCACTCTGTTGAAGATGAAATGTATGCCAAATGGTTTTTATGGCTTAAGGCTCAGTAGATCAGCTGCTCATCGTCAACCCTGTTGATTTGTCCTTCCAGCTCTGTTACAGCTGATGGCAGCCGCTGAGGCTGGGAGAGATGTGGCCTACTTCACCTTCAGAGATGAAGGACTCATGAGAGATGTGCATGACCTGCACACCTTCCTTAAAGACAGACACGTGACTGTTGGTAAGTGGCCTGCTGCATGCAGCCCATTTCTGGAAAGATTATTTAAACCATAGGTTGTTTGTCACATTGTAATTGGTTGTTGCTTATGCTAATAACAGCTGTTGCCAAAATTTCAATATTACATGTAAATCTGTTAGAATTTGTAAATAATGTAAAAAAAAATAACTGTCTTTGAACGGAGAAAGAGCTTTGAAATACATGATTCATAATTTTGAAACAAAAATGTTTTGTAGTTTTTATGTTTTATAAAGACTTTATAAGTTTAATTATCATTTCATATCAAAGCTCAACAGGAATTAAATATCATCTATACAGTATATGCAAAACACCATTAATTGTGTAAGAAGCCTTGAGGACTGCTGCGAGTAGAAATGTTCATGCATTAAAACTGAATGCTACATTTTAAAAGGAAGCATATATATGTATATGTGTGGTTCATACAGACTTTTGGACCTTGCTCGTTTGCTATACTCAGAATAGTGGCCATTTGTTTGCTGCATTTATTGAACCATTAGTTTTGCATAATAAAATTATACTGTTGTCTGTTTAATGTGAATTTCTGCCTCAGTCGACCCCATTGTTTCTGTTACATTTTTTCTTTGTGACATTTATTGAAGCCTTTTTGAGAAAACGCTGTCAGCTATCTATTGTGCTAAAGTGGAGACGGCAGTAAAGCAAAGCGCTCTGTGATTTATGAATGGCTCTGGACTCTGCTGACGCCACAATGCTCACCATCCCTCAAATCTTTTTCCCTCTCTTTCTCTCTCTCTCTGTCTCTCAGGCACTTTGTATGGCCTGTTAAAGCAGTACTCTAATGTGGTGTGTATGAGCGCCCCGAGGCCTGATGTCAGTCTGTATGGGTTTCTGTATGAACAAGTCGGTTCTGATGCAGACCCTGAGCCCAGCCCAGGCCCCAGCGACAGCCACACGACCACTAAGCCTTCCAACTCTTCTGCAGACCGCGATTAAGGCCGGCTAGTGGCTAACTGTCCTGTCACAATGTCTCAGTGCTTTCTTTCTCTCTCATTTAGAAAGACAATTTAGGTGATTTTCTGACGTGTGATTTAGGAAAGCACATTATGCCTTTAATTCTCACGTGGTCATAGGTCACTTTGAGTAGGAGAACAGGAAGTATGTAAATCTTTATTTCTGGTGAAAATTTAGGTTAGGTTTTTATAGCTGGCATCGCTGGAATGCCAGAGAAACTCGCTGCTGGTCAAATTTACAGCATGATCTTGTGAAATTAAAGGACACATTTAAAATCACAAGCTAATGGCATAGTCTCGATTTTGCTGCTCTTATCCAGTGATTCAGAGTAAAGTGTGTAGAGATGTCTAACAAATCTTGCATGGAAAACCTAAATACACTAAGGTTCCCTTGTGGCACTTGATTATAAAATGTATTGCACATGTCTGATCAGATATTTCTGCCATACATGGAAGGGGAAAGTATTACGCAAATTTTCGAAAGAAAGAAATACTTGTATAATTACAGTTATGAAAAAAATGCTGCAATATCAAATTGTGGAAAACGTATATAGTCTCTGCATGACATTTTTAGCAGTTTATTATGATCAAGGTTTTTACTGTATCATTTATTGTTTTGATTAAAGGAACCTTTGGGAAATGGGGTTGACATTTAAAGGTAGTAATTATTTTCATATGTTGTGTTCTTTATTTTACTATAATTTGATAATTAAAATTTTAATTGATACTTCTCTGCTTTGGTTTTTTTAATATGTGGAAGCACATTGCCCATAAGTTCTACGTTCTACTTGAAATATTAACTCCTTTACAGTGTAAGTTCTATGTTTCTGGGTATATGTATCTGGAGATGTCCTTTCTGACAATACATCCTAAAGATTTAAATCAAGTAAACACATATCAGTGCAAAGCTAGCACATTGCTTTTGCTTTATTAAATAGTAAATTTTTTATTACTCAGTTAGTGTGCATTAGTGTTATCCCAATGATAAAAAATATCCCTACAGTATTTCATGATCTTTATTATTGTGAGGTTCAACATGTATCTGGCATTATATGAATGCATACAGAAAGCCTGTGTCTTTCCAATCAGAGTTATTTTTCCATGCCGGGAAAGGAGCGTGTGGTCACCAGAATGAAGATCCAAAGCATTCTCTTGCCTTGTCCGTTGGCAATGAAGATGACAGGGTGACCAATCTTAACTTGACCTTATTTATCGAATTACTTGATTGTCCTCTGATCATCAGAGCTTCTATCTTTATTTTGATTGGTTTTAATCAACTGCAGATGCTTTAAAACTGCATAAGTACCACTTGGTGGTCCCATAGATGGTCCTAAATAAATGCACTGTTATTTTAAGACAGATTTAGTTCTCAAAATCCAGGGTTATTAAGGGGGCAGACTGTAATAGAAATTTAAATGTCAATGAAATGCGTTATGAAGTATTACCTTTTCAACATTTGTTTATAAAAAGAACCAGTCTGCATTGAGAGTATCAAATCACATTGTTTTTCAAATGGCTGCTGCGCTTAATAAGATGTCTGGAAACGGGGGCTCTTGGCTCCATCTATTTCAAGAGCTGAAGTCAGAGAGCACCAAAATGGCATTTTCACTTATAATTGCGTGACCTTACTTGTGCTCAGTTACAAGATGCATTTTTTTGTTCCAACAGTGTTTTAATCCAGAGTTTCGATTAGGCACTTAACTAAAGCCAAAAAAAGGGTGTTGTTGGGACAAATATAACAGCACCACTATGCATCAATATGGAGGACTCATCTGTCACT
This sequence comes from Ambastaia sidthimunki, assembly GCA_036877625.1. NCBI lineage: Eukaryota > Metazoa > Chordata > Actinopteri > Cypriniformes > Botiidae > Ambastaia > Ambastaia sidthimunki. Next base: position 9,428 of record JAZGTK010011703.1, on the reverse strand, counting down.
TTGTATAATTTTGCTCATTCATAGATCTACGCCATACTGATGCTCAATCTTCTGTGTTTGTATCTAATGTAAACATCTCTTTACGAGTCAGAGTTGCTGTTTGTTGTATATGAATAGGTCATGCATGACATGCTGGAAAGCCATGCGTCTGGCATTTTACCACCTGTTTTCTTAACGTTGTAATTGAATCATAATGCAAATGATACTGACTCAGTCGTGATTGATAATGTTTTTCTAGTTATTGGCCATAAGAGTGATGAAACTAGTTTGGAATTGTTGAGGGGGAGGGAAGATAATTAGCTCAGACTGTAAATTCCAGCAAAGTTAAAGGCATCAATCTAAATCACTGTAATAACATGTTCAAGAGAATTCCTCACAATCCCTTAAAATCAGGAATGCTTAATCGACTGAAATTATTAAGAATTAGATTTAACTGACAATATCAATGTTTTCATTAGACCACGGCACAACTCTAGCCCTCTTGCATGTAATTTCTATAAATATTTGATTGTACTCATTTTAAACAGTGGTTTACTTGTGTGTTATTAATACTGTTAAACTGTTTCTCTGATCCTAATCCTGTTTCTTTGCCCTTGTCCTTCTCTGCTTAGCTGCCTCACTAAATTGTTTAAATAGTAATGTTTTAGTCTGTGTCATTATGAACCATAAACGCTATGTGTTTTCAGGTAAGTCCCCATCACTCTCCACTGTTTTATCAGATTTAAGGACTCTTAAAATTACTCTAGCCACACCGTCACAGTGTTTTGCTGTTTGTGCATGTTTTCATTGTGCTTACAATTCTAGAGAATTGGGTATGTGTGCGTTGGGGTAAATTAGCCTATGCTATAAAAGTGCAAGATAAAAGTGTACATGTAAAAAGTGAAGTAAACAGCAATAAAAAGTACCGCAAACCAGAAATTACTTCCAAATCTGGTACCTTATGCAGAACTCAAAGACGGAGCACCTGTAGCGCCGTGTTCAATGCGCATACATGCATTTATAGGGCAGATTTGACGTTGGCAAAGTTAGAGTAAAGAGTAAGAAGAGAGTAAAGAATGAAACGCGACCAGGAATCGCACGACAAAAGTGAATGTGAAGTCAAGCGGAGCATTTCCGCGCAGATCAAGGTGACATTTATTTGTTATGACGCAAAGATGAAACAGACGCCTGCGAATGATACTATATAACCTAGATCAGTGTTGCGGAACAGCTGTAAACAAAATCGTCAAATCGATGCATCTTTATGACTGTCCGACGATACATTTGCATCGTGTAAATGTATTGGGAGCGATTGGAGAAGCGGCTTTTATGCACAAGTCAATTTGTCACAAAGTAGACACGCACTAGATATATTTAAAAGCCCTTTCATAACTGCTGGTGCTTGAGACGCAGCCTATAGTATAGACAAAGCATCTTAACAGCGTTGTGGTTATGACATTGCATGAGTTAATTACTTACACAAATAATATTGCATAAATAAATGACAGAGGACGTACAACATTTTCACAAATTATTATCAGATGTTTGAGTTATATGCTAGTTATGAAGGAAACTAGGCTATTATGCTGTTTACAGTGTTCCCTACCGAGTAATCACTATACATTATGTTGTGTTTTGGATCATTGTATATTGGTGTGTTGTACTATATACACCGCTTAACTACATACAACTGGTTTGACTAACTTCTATACAAGACTTTTATACAGGTAGTCATAATCTACAATAGTTTACATTTGTAGTAATTAATTCTGTCCTAATACTGTTTTGTTGCTTATCTATTAAGTTTGCAGGCATGAGTCAGTTAAGATCTCTGGCTGGTGCCCTAAGAAGCAGTGGCCAATGGATGAGGGGACATGTAGGGACAGAGAGTCGAGTTTTTGACCCACGCCGTAACGTGTTCGTCTGGGGTAGCTGAGCCCTCATTGGTGGCCTGCAGCTCCAGCTATGTCGTGGAAATGTACTACGCTTGGATGAAGGATCACAAAATGTGCATGAGGTGCAGTGAACATCTACTAAAAGCACTGAAGCTCTGCATGTCCCATTTCAGAGATCTAGTGTGCTTGCTAATCTCATATAATTCTGCGATGTTATCACTGCCTATGTTACATTGTATAAACCTACTTCCAAAAATTCAGAAAATAGATTAGCATCAAATGTCCTTTGACAAATGACAAAAAGAAATCGTTTTAAATAGGATCATTTGGCTGTTCACACTCTAATCAGATCCTTTCAGGTAAAGGGAGTGACTCCGGATTAGCAGAAGATCTAAAAATGTTGATTTTTAGACATGGAGAATCTTGTGCACAATTAATTATTTTGATAAGAGCATCTACAAGAGGAATTTTTGATTAAAACTTTATATTCACTCACATTGGCACTGGTGTTCAGGGGACTGTAACCAGTCAAAGTGCCTCTAAATCCATACATTTTATAGTGTCCCTGTGTGGATATGCAAATCACGTGATTAGTTCTAGCCTAATTAGAGTAGATTTTCTTCCTTTTGAAAGTGAAAATATCAAAGAGATTGCTTGAATCAAAACAGGTGGTAATATGTTCCCTGCTTCCTCAAATTAATTAAGGAAGTATCATAGGGATTTATTAAATTCTGTCTTTTGGCAAAGCAATTTTTTATCTTCTCTTACCAGCCTGTCGGGGTTGTATGTTCAACTTGGTGTGAATCCCTGGGAATTTTTTTTGTCATGTTGCGTTGGTTCCTATTTGTACGGGTCAGCTTGCCTCCAGAAATTCACTTGCTGGTCCGGTTGTGCTTTGTTGATTATGTGCTGTACTTTGGGTATGGACTGGAGATACCAAATGAAGTTTGATTGTCTCTCATGTGAATTTCAATCCCTTTAGATATGTGGCCATTATAATAGACCCTCTTGGCATCCCCACTGCAGATGTGAATTCCTTCGATCCCTCAGATTTAATCACATCAATTGACAAGCTTGGTGAGATATTGTTTTAGCATAAACACTACTGATAAATGTATTAATATTTAACTTTGTAATTCTTAAAAATACTCCCCAGCTAACAGAAAACGTTCTTAGCAGGATGGTTCATGGTCTCTAAATGTTCTCTCAAAAGTTCTCTCAGCTTTATTCTTAAGAGTTGGTGAAATGTTTTTAAAATGTAACAGAATTAAATGATTAAATAACGTTTGTATAACCAAGCAATATTGTTATTACAACATTTAAAAAAGGAAACTTTTGAATGTTTCTAGAACTTTCAAAATAACATTTTAAACATTTTTGTTACTAATGGGAATGTTAGAGAAAATGTTCCTACAACATAAAATTGTTAGCTGGGTCTCTGCCTCTCCTTCCTCAGCCATAAATATGTTGTTCCACTTAGGGACGATTTTTTTAAAGATATATATATGCTGACTTGGTTTCATGAGCTCATACTTAGGAGTGTTTGTTATTATACTCTTTTGTTAGCCACCCCCTCTCTTGTGTAGAACACCTCGGCATTCAATACTGTAACTGCTGAGTGATACACTTTCTTTGTATAGAAGCTCCTGACTATTATTACAAAATACATAGATTCTTACCAACTTCTGACTTTTAAAATTACATTTACATTGAGGCATTTGGCAGACGCTTGAATCCAAAGCAACGTACAGCTCATTTAACATAACTTTTAACTATATGTTTTTTTAATCGGTATGTGTGTGTGTTTCCTGGCAGTCGAGCCCACAACCTTTGCAATACTAATGCAATGAGATATCATTTGAGCTACAGGAACAAATTATGTATATGTTTATTTTTGTTTTTGTCTACATGAACATTAACTCATCATTATTCAGAACAACAGCTCTTTCTTGCTAACAAGAGTCCATTACTAGGCAATGCCAGCTATCTGAGCTGTGTGTAATGTAATTGGTGGCTGACCTTGCAAACTCCGGCTGTGATGTTTATATACGTCACTGTAGCAACAAGACTGCGCCCATCCGCTGCATACATCTCCTTTTAAATTATGAAAGGAAAATTAGATTGCAAATTGAGGATGTAGGCCTACAGCTATTGGACCATTCATCAAATAACAGATTGCGACCAATTGTTCATTGCAAAGCTAAATATCAACTATTAAATATTAAATATATGTATGTTAAATGTTAATTCTCAATACACATAAAAGCCTGTTTCTGAGGCGTTTCTTTGTATAATGCTTTAAATTTGTTTCAGTCTTGCTCAGGGCTTCCAAAGATCATTGGAAGTGACTTTCCCAACCTCATTATCAAAGCTGATAACACTTCATATTATATAAAGATCAAGATTATTGTAATGAACTTTAGTAACATTGCTTGTACCAGTGCTTGCATTTAGCTATTGGGTGAGTCATAGAGCTAGATTAATGGAAAGTGTGTGTGTGTGTGTGTGCGTGCCTGTGTGTGTGACACAGAGAGAGAGTGTATGTGTGTCTGACTATGTAGTCGTGTAACTGGTCAGCCAAACAATTCCTCATTCAGCCATTACAGATTCCCTGGTCTAAAACAGCGACAGCGGCTGGAGGGGAGAGATGGAATCGCAAGCACAGGTTAATGTTATCTGAGATAAAGGCCCATAAATCTTCCCCTTTGCTCCTGTCGGGTCCTATTGCCTTTAGTGTCGACCAGATAGAAGGATGTAGGACATGTTCTCATAACAGATCGAAAAAGAGAGAGTAATAGCCAGTGAGAAGATCTCTCAAAACATGCCTTTTTTTCTCAGTACACTCTGTGGGTCAGATTTGGTTTAGTCATAGTTTTATCCCATAGCCTCCACACGGCTAATGAGGGTGTGTATCGAACCAGAAGGCATTTAATTTCAGTATGATGTATCTTTCCATTCGCTGCCCTCTTTATCTGTATTGTGGCTTTAATCACATTTGCACCTGTCTCCTCTTGTGTGTGCTCCTCTCTTGAGGAGACCCAGTCTTTCTGATAGGCTCTGTGTTATCTACAGGATGCATTATACAAACTACCATGGTTGCCTGCATTGTGTGGTTTTATTTTACCACTTAGAGGTTTAACTAACCATGAAATTGGTAATTATGTTATAATTTGCATGAGATGTACTTTTTATATATTGCTAACCATAATATATTTTTTATCTAGTTTATTTATTTATTTAAAATAAGTTATAAAGTACCAATAGAGAATGTTTGATTTTACTTCTGAAAAAGATTAAATCGTTTTGCAGGAGCTATTTTTGGTAAACCTAATGTGATGTTCTAGGTATGAGGACTTCCTGGCTTATAAATGCAACATTTTGCTTTGGAAGACTGTGAGGTCCTCATCCCTGCCATGAAAATGATGATTAACAAGTCCAGTGAAGCTGGTATAGAGAGTGTAATTTTGGGCATACTTCACACAGAACTTGGTCCATTCAATCTCACTCTACACTTAGAAATTTACCCCAGCAATAACAACACGATGGACTACATTCTGGCCAATGTAGTCCTCAAAGATCTGGATGAGGATTTTTTGCCAGCTCGACAACAGGGAAACAGATGAGAACCCCTAGAGTATTTATATTAAAAACACATGTAACCAAACATACAGTATGTATAAAACATTAAATTATATTTTATTCATACAATGATGTCTAAAATGAATCTTTTGGGTTAAAGCTGTAATCTGCTGTTTTGGTTTAAAACAAAAATCAGTTAATGTTCAAGAACTTGACAGATCAGTGTTCAAAATATTCTCCTCACTTTACCCTGATTCACAAGGAGTGTTTATAATAATGATTTTTCATTTGAGCTATCGAATGAAATTGCCCAGGAAATGTCAGTTAGGCCTTATTTGACTTACCTAATGAAAAGCTTTAAAAAATCTGACCACACATGTACATTGTGTATATTGATGCTGCTGTTGTACGGTGGTGTGTGACTGGTGGTTTGGGCACATAGTGCCTCAAGTACAAGCAAATTCACAAACGTGTTGAAGAATTGTGCTGAAAAGCTTGTGACACTACAGGAGTTTGAGGTTTGTGTCTCTATTCAAATCTTATTAGTGGGTCATTATGCGTTAGAAAAACGTCCTTATGTCCCTGCTGTGTAATATGAAATGTCCACCTGGAGTTTCACTCCTACGATTCATCCTAATTGACCTCTTTAACAGCTGAACCAGCTTTTCCACAGCTGTTGATTTCCTGGGCTGTTAGGAAATGATCTGTTTCCTGTGCAGCTTGTATATTGTTTCCTGACAGTTGATGGAGGTTCTGTTCAGTTGTTCAGCCAATGTTTTTTCGCTCCAGTGATGACACGTTTCATACTTCACCCGTTGACCTGTGCTCTCCCCCCCCACAACCATCCTCAGATCTGTGTCGCCGTAGAAACCACAATCTTTGGACCAAACCATCCCTCCAGTGCGGATAGCTGACACCTCGTCTGGCCCAGCGACAGCTCGTTTTATTTACAACTGCAGCCTTGTCACTCTTCACTCGCTGGCATTGCTCAGGGGATTTCACTCTGAGAATAAATTGTGACTCAGATCTGGCTTTTTTTCTCTACGCTGTAGCACATTGGTGCCGTGAATCATTAATTAATTATTTGTCACAAACGTGTCATGTGTCCGAGTTTTTGATGAAGATGGTGGTCGGTGGCCCATGTTGTAGATCTCCATGTTTTGACTGTGACATATTAAGTTAGGTATAACAGGGAACAGGAAGCTAGTTAACAGGGAAGCTAACAGGGAACATTATAATT
>JAZGTK010011702.1:0-15406 GCA_036877625.1 Ambastaia sidthimunki | reverse complement strand
AAAAAAAATGGCTGATCTGGCCAAGTTCCACAATTAGAAAATATACAAGTCAGAAGGGGAATTATATAATAGTGGAAAACCAGATGAGTGAAATTAATAAAAACTAGTTTATTAGTTCTGGTTGAAAAAGATTGATAAGAGTAATGTATAAATATGATACCCCAAACAGATAGAGATCAGAACCCAGCTGCTGTTTTCTCTGCTTTGTTGCTTGAATCAATAAAGCCTTATTTTGATAACTGGAACTTTGTTTTTTAGACTTTATTAATAAATTTGATAAGACCACTGATTGCTCCACGACAGGATTTGCAATAACACCATGAAACACAAAACAAAATACATACAATAATATGTGAGAATGATTACATTGATTGAATGATTACAGAATCCTAAGCTAAGTATATGTCAGCAGTTTCCTAGTAAGCAAGCCATCAGGGTGACAGTAGCAAGGTACCAAAACTCCAGTGATCTATAGATGGAGAAAAAAACCTTGGGAGAAACCAGGCTTAGATGGGATGGCCAGTTCTCCTCTGGCACGTTAAAGCTGCAATTTGTAACTTTTCTGGATATAAACGTAGTGCTGGTATTAGCGATTTATAATTTGATTTAAAACTATTGGGTCTAATTTTGTCAAACACTAAGAAATGTTACAAGCAGAGGTGGCAGCAGAATGTTACCAACTGCAGCTATAACATCTCACTGCTGTGACAGAGCAGTGAACAAATATGAAATTAAGCTAATCTAGGGGTTGGTAAGTATGTTAATAGTAAGATTATTAAAGTTTATCATAGTCCCATTGATCTGTCACTGGTCATCCCATCCTGTCTCCGCCACCATCCAGCCCCAGCACAGCTGGCTACAGGACTTTGGGGAAATAAAAGACAGACAGACTTAATGAGAGCCAGCACATCTGTTCTAATAGGAAGTGTCCCCGTTTCCAGTTTACCTAATTAATGCAGCCTAACAACCCCTTAAGGGATATAAGTTATAAATCCATAGGACTATGATCAGAGCAGAACTGAGCTCTGTAGCACAAAGACAGTTTTATTGGCTACCGATGTTGAGGTTTAGTTTGAGCAAGCTCAGGTGGTTTATAATGGCATAGTAACATCTGCTACACTCTGAAAGCAGGATCGTTTTATCTAGGTAATAGATCAGAAACCCCAACTCAACCAATCAGCTGTCAGCAAAGTGACGTATATATGACGCATAACAAATAACCTTTTAGTCTTAGCATAAAGGGCACTTCGGCAGAAAAAGCTTTTAGGGGTAGATACAATCATACCTTTAATTATATGCACACAAAGACAATAAAGACCAAAATGCAATTACTCATCTCTTTAAACAATGTCTTTGTATTTCATTTGAATCTGCTGCCAAGATCTTTTGGAGTTTTGGTTGCAGTTTCAAGTATTATAACTTTTTTTTTAATTAAGTATTGACTTTCCATTATCTTTGACTTGGTCACTGTAACAGAACGCGGACGAAGAAATAAGTGATAACAATGTTTTTATTGAAGATGATGATGAACACAGGAAGCAGACAATACAGGTGAGTAACTGAGTTTGTTGAATATTGGTTTGGCTGGTCTGCGTGTAATGGCGGATGTTCTCATTCACAGGGCGATAGAACCGGACCCAGGACAAATGGAACAGGGGCCTCCAGGGAACAGAGCACGGAACACCTAGACAGGACTGGGCAGGACAGGAGACAACAGGTAAGTTCAAAGGTAAGTATCTTAGCGAATAGCAAGGTTTAGGAGAGTCCGTGAACGTGACAGCTAGTGCACGTGTTAGCGAGACCGGACGGTGACTGAAACAAAAGAGAGTGTATTTAAAGGTGCGGTGATGACTGGTGGAAATGAGAAACAGGTGTGTGTGATTAGAACTCAGGTGAGGAGGTCCGCTGTGTGTAATTAGGGGGCGAGCCTGACTGTTGATATGGTTCTCTTTTGAGGGAACTTGGCACTGTAACTCTGAATCTCATGTCTAATCACCCAATCTAATTGGTCCACGCTAGTGCTTGATGCACATCTTGTTCATCTGCAAGCATATTAGGGCACCTATAGAAAGTGTCATAGGCTTTTTTGTCTCCAGGAGGTGTTTGTTGTTCTCATGTAGAAGCGATAAAGCTTTGTGGGGTTCACAGGTGGAGTTAATGGAGGAGGTCAAGACACTTATCGGTGTCCTCTGATCCCTTTCTTCATGCATTCACAGGTGGATTATACAAATGTAGAGGGAGCGAGAGAAAATATGTAACGTCTCTACAAACTCTATCTCCACCAACCAAACTGCTCAATGGCAGGGCATATGCTGCGGAGGGTCAGGTTGGTGGTGTGCTGCATACTATTGCTGTTCTGCCAGCGTATCAAGCTAACCTGCTGTAGGACCTAGATCAGGGGGAGGGTCTTTCCCCGATATGGTGGCTGAACTTAACTGAAGGTTAAGTTAACTGAGCTTCTCCCCTAAAGCTCTCTTGGCCAGAAGAGCACCTTGATAGAGTAACACCCTCACAATAAAGGGTTCTCCCCCCCTGACAGCTTGACCTTCCTGAGGTGAGTAGTGGCAGCCATCTCTTTTGCTGGCTTCCCTTGGACTACAGGCTCCTTGGGTCAAGAATAGGGAAGATCCCCTCCTCCACTAAAGCTACATTAAGGGTAGGGAGTTTCAAACAATTGTAGCTAGCTCTTTGTTAGCTTTCTTTGTAATTCAGGCCCTAGGGCAAGTGTAGAGTAGCACCCTCACTATAAAGGGTTCTTCGCTCCCTATGGAACTTGTTAGAAAGCATAGTGGTTTCACGTGATAGCAGCAAGTCGTTACTAGCTCCTCTTGCACTGCTGGCCCGCTTGCACCCCTAAAGACCTTCAGGAAGGGAAAATAGGACATTAGTTTTGGGTGGTTGAGGCCAACCATTCTCTAGCTTCCCTCGTATTTTTTATTCCCTCAGATGTGTGCGACGTAGCACACCTATTGCTATGGTGGGTCATTTGCCCTCCCTGAAGCAGGATGTGGGTAGAATAGTACTACACTCCCACTGGAGCTCAGCCTAATCTTTTACGCAGATGGCCCCTCAAAGCCTTGTCATCGATCTTGGTTTCTTAGTAGCAGCGTCCAATTACAATTCATTTCACTACAAAAATTTAACCAAGAATTAACCAATTATTGGTTTCAGGGTTCATTGTTTGCTTCAGTTTTTACATGATCTAAATGGGTGTAAGTTATTTTATTTTGTTACCTTCCAGCGTTATGAAGGAAAATATTTATGGAAAGTTTTTAAACATTGTTTTGATTGTGAGTGGGGGAGTAACTCGATGACACAGATTACACCTGACATTATCATGCTCCTGGGAAGGTTTTTATGAATAAAGTATGGCTCACTACTGTTTAGATATAATTACTTTGTTTACTATTGTTGTGTCTGTGGAGACCATCTCAGTCGCAGTTACATCAGTATATATCGCTATGGAATTTTTATTAGAAAATTGCCAGCTTTAAAGTAACAAACTGAAAATGTAATTAAATCAGAAGAAAGAAGTACTAAGTATACATTCATGTATATTACCATTTTATGTATGTATGCATGTACATTATATATACAGCTCTGAAAAAAATAAGAGACCACTGCAAAATAATCAGTTTCTTATGTTTTTTTTTTCTTACAGGTACATGTATTGGTGAGAAGAACAGTTTTGTTTCATTTTTTTGTGAATTGCTGACAAGTCCCCAGATGAGGTCTTTGAGTCTTCAAGTAAAGCTGTATTGTGCCAGGTTGAAGATACAGACAATAAAATAAACCTTCTAGGACAGCATGAAACCTAGCCTGGAGCCTTCAGAGGCCAGACTTTCAAGTGGGTCGCTGAAAATGAACTGGAATATTCTGGATACATGGAGGCAAGCATAGTAGCAGTTGTGTAGATCTGCTTAATTTGTATTGTCTGTATTCTTTACATTTTATTTCTGACAGTCACTCAACATTGTGTTAATGACAACACTAGGGGATAATTTTTGGAAGCCCAATCACCTCTGATCACTGTAAAAAAGGCCAATGAAATTGGCAAGTGAAATTTGCATGCCAATCTCCGACCTGGATATCTGGGTATATAAGCAGGTTGGCATGTAAGACCAACCCGCTTATATACTATACAACCGCTTATATTCTATGCTCTTCATAGTTCCATGATCTGAAGTAGCATCTTTTAGCAGACTGGTTTTTATCTGGTGCCAGGAGGTTGAATCCACAACAGACTTGAGATCTGTTCGTAGTTCTGGAGGGTCTACAGAGAGTACCGTTTGAGCACCTTGAGGAAGCTGATCTCAGTGTCCTTACACTAAAGATGGCCTAGTGGTGCTTACTTTTATTAAGAGGGTTGGGGATCTGCAGGCTTTCTCTGTGGCCAGTGACTGCCTGGAGTTTCGGCTGGGCTTTTTCCCATGTGGTTCTGAGACCCCAGCCTGGTAACGTGCCTAAGGATGAATGATGAATATTACCTTTATAGATTAAGGAATAGCAGATAGAGAAATAAAGATGAGATTTGAGGACTGGAAGTTGGGCCTAGAGCTAAGAGCTAAGTAAAGAAGAGCAGAAAGTAGGGCGGGAATCCAGGAGCAGAGCTCAAGGAAAGCACCCAGAGAAATGAAGAGCACAAAGAAGAGTGTAAATACCCACAGCTTATCTTGCATTCCCTTTTTAGGGTTTCCTTGACCATGTGACTGAAACAAGCCTAAGCCAAAGTGACCAATCAAAAGATGCTAGACCCCCCTAAACACAATATAAATACATCAGCCAAACATATCTTTGATCTCGGTCAGCTCATCTGTGGGCTCAGGAGTGCAAAAGGTGCCTTTAGGCAATGAGATGTTGATGCATTTGGGTTGGCTTTCAAAGACATAATAAACTCTATTGAGGTTTCACAACATTAGTCAGGACCTGCTCGTCGTCATAATCATACTTTAGATTTAATACTGTCCCAGCAAAGACATTTCAGATCATTATCTAGAGTTTTGTTTAATACATTTACCTATGATTGCAAAATCAGCTCCTTGCTACAAATACAGTAAAAAGATAACTTTGTCTCAATTCCTTAGTATAAAGGGTAACTTAGAAAAGGAGTAAACATTTTTCGCTGCATTATCAAGGTTTTAAACACCTTGTACCTTTTTAAACACCTTGCACCTTACCCTTAATGCTGCACCTCAAGATAAAGGACAGAAGCCCAGTGCTGTAGTATAACGGGCATATGCATGCCCTAAATGGAGCATCCCGGAAAATTGAGCATAACTGGAGGTATTCCGTACAGCATGTTTCAAATTACAGAAAGACCTTAAAAAGCTCCAGATCTGCCTACTTTTCAAATCTTTTAAAAGAAAATAAACTCAACCCTACATATTTATTTGTATTTATTTACAGTGGCTAAATTAATCAAAAAGTGTCAATTGCTTTGACAGATGTCAATATCATAGCAGTGATGATTTTATGAATTTTATTAAGAACAAAATAGATACTGTCAGAGAAAGTCAAATACCTGCAACAAAGGTACAGTGTTCTTTTCTTTGTATGCTTCATTTTTTTGTCTGTGAACACAGAGCTTGCCAAAAACTTGCCAAAAAGCACCAGTTTTGTCTCATCAATTCAAAGGACATTCTCCCAGAAGCTTTGTGGCTTGTCAAAATGCATTGTGGCAAATTCCAGTAGCACTTTTTTATGATTTGCTTTCAACAGCGGAGTCCTCCTCTGTCGTCTTTTATGAAGTCCACTTTGCCTCAAACAGCACTGGATAGTGCGATCTGACACTGATGTACCTTGACCCTGAAGTTCACCTCTAATCTCTTGAGAAGTTATTCTGGGCTCTTTAGTTACCATTTGTGTTATCCGTCTCTTTGACTTGTCATCAATTTTCCTCTTGCGACCACGTCCAGGGAGGTTGGCTACAGTCCCGTGGACCTTAAAGGAGACCTAGAATCAAAAACCGTTTTTTCCTTGTGTTTGTCGAAAAACGGCAGTCTATCCGCCTTCAAGAACATAGGAAAAGTGCTAGACATTCTGAACCACTCCATTTTATGTAAGTTTCTGTTTTAGAAATGTGCGCCAGAAAATGGGCCAGTCTGGACAAAGAATAGAACTGACGTAATTTGTATCTCACTGCCCCCCCCCCACACCACTCTCGAACATATTTGTTTTGATGTGTGTGCAGCTAGCATTGGCACTGTAAACTAACGTTAGCAACATCCATAGATTTAGCATCTTAGCACAGGTAACGTTAACTATCACGAGGCTTGTGGTAAGTAATGCTAGCATATTCACAGCTGAATATTAGCTTTTTCATTCCTTTATCTGCTCAACTTACTGCATTCATCATAAAGCTCTAGATCCTATACCTACCAGCTCTAGATCCTATACCTACCAGCTTACTGAAGGAGACACTTCCTGAAATTATAGACCCTCTGCATCGTATTATTAATTCATCACTGATGTTGGGATATATATCAAGTACTGTCTGTCTTTTTATTTCCCCAAGGTCCTGTAGCCAGCTGTGTCAGGCCTGGATGATGGCGGAGACAGGATGGGACGACCAGTGACAGATCAATGAGACTATGATGGACTTTAATGGACTACTAACATACTTATCAATCCCTAGATTAGCTTAATTTCATATTTGTTCCCTGCTCTGTCACAGCAGTGAGATGTTATAGCTGCAATTGTATCATTCTGCCGCCTCTGCTTGTAACATTCCTTAGTGTTTGACACAATCAGACCCAATAGTTTTAAATCAATAAAATTATAAATCGCTAATACCAGCACTGCGTTTATAACCAGGAAAGTTACAAATTGCAGCTTTAACGTGCCAGAGGAGAACTGGCCCTCCCAGCTAAGCCTGGTTTCTCCCAAGGTTTTTTTCTCCATCTATATATCACTGGAGTTTTTGTTCCTTGCCACTGTTGGCTTGCTTACTGGGAGACTGCTGACATATACTTTGAATGATTACAGAATCATGTATCACTTGTATGTACTTGTATGAGTTTTGCCCTTTACTTTCAGCTAGCCTCTGGCTGACCTCACCTGCTAGGCTAACTAATTTAGCTTGTTTGCTTCAAGGCATTTTACTTTGGTCAACCATTTGATTGTCTTGCCAAAGTTATATAATGTGATTATAACCCGCTCTCCCGCTCTCATTCCCGGGATACAAGAGAGGCTTGCTGTCAGACGGATTTTCAGAAAACCCAGTCTAGGGGAACACAACTGTCCCTCAAAACTTTAGGACCACAGTAAAATAACAGTTGTTGCTAATTAGGGATACTAAGATTGTAATTGGTTTATGAATAAAGAGTTGTCTGAACTGATGATAAAAATAGCCTTGTGATTGTTATCGAGTAATGTCACAAACTACATTTCCCAAAACTCTGTGCTGGGACCACTGGTGGCGGCCATTATGCTCAATAAAGACCATATATAAACTAACCTGTGCTGCTGCTCTGGGCGAAGTCTCGTTTTGCCCCGGCTAACGTCTCTGAGCATTCTCTCCTGTGGTTTCTGGTTTTCTGGTTTGTGCTTTTGGACTGCTTTCTCGTTTCGTGATTGTTTGCTGCCTGCCCTTTGGATTACGCTTTGTTATTGGATTACCCTTGTTGTTAGCCGCCTGACCTCCCTGCCTGGACTTTGATTACGTTTCTGGATTATCTGTGTTGCCCCTGTTTGCTGTGTTTGACTCTTGCTTGTTTTACGCTGTTTCTGTTAAATAAATGCTGCACATGGATCCTCTTGTGTCTGAGCACTCATTACAGAAGACTTCGCCACCAAACGATCCAGCAGCTTACTCACTGTGGCCTGAGAGCCCACCTGCTCAAGCTCCAGGTCCATTTTTCAACCCGAAGCGTATGAACTGTTTACTGGCCATGACGGAGGCGCTCATGCGGGCCTTGCAGGAGTCCAGAGCCGCCTTCGACACCCTCATGGTTCTGCGCAGCTCCCGGCCGGAGGTCCCAGTGCCCGAGCCCGTTTCAGTGGTCCCAGTGCCCGAGCCCATTCCGGAGGTTCCTGAGGCTGAGGCCAACCAAGCATCACCAGATCGGAGGCAGGAGCAGACATCTGAGCTGGTGGTGGACATCGTGGAGGAGGAAAGCTGTGCTCGCCGCGAGAGCACTGAGGGTGAGCTCTTTCCGGTGTCTGTTAATTGTGTTATTTTGGGGTTGGAGCAGGCGCTCCCACCCACCCTTCCTGTTTTGCAGACACCGGCCACGTCACTGACATCAGCTGTCATGCCCCCCGCTCACCCTCAGGACAACACCTGCGTGGTGGCTGAGCTGCGGTCCTTCCAGCCTCTGCCAGCGCCGCGGCCGGAGGATCCCTCTGCTTTCCCTCTGCTCCGAGAATCCTGGTCTCTGCCTCAGCCCGTAGACCCTGCCGCTTCGCTTAGCCACCTAGCTCCCTCGTCTCCACCCTGTCCCGTCACTCCGCCAGCTCCACCAGGCTCCTTCGTCCTCCGTACTCTGCCCCGATCTGTCGTCGACCTTCCCGCACCTCAGGATTCTGCTCCTCCGGTTGCACCTCGTCCCGCCATCCCACCGGCTTGGTCTGACTCCTCCATCCCTTCGGCTCCACCTTCGTCCTCCGTCGCACCGGCTCCACCGTGTCCCTCCAGATCCAGACCTCTGCTTCGGTCGCCGGTGAGCCCCACTCCGCTCTGGCCCTCCGGATCTTCGTCCTCGCCGGGGATTTCTTCTCTCTGGTCCCGCTCCGGGATCCTGCTCACGTCGGGAGCCGTTCGTTGGGGGGGGCTCCACAGGTGGCGGCCATTACTCTCATTAAAGACCATATATAAACTCACCTGTGCTGCTGCTCAGGGCGAAGTCTCGTTTTGCCCTGGCTAACGTCTCTGAGCATTCTCTCCTGTGGTTTCTGGTTTTCTGGTTTGTGCTTTTGGACTGCCTTCTCGTTTTGTGATTGTTTGCTGCCTGCCCTTTGGATTACGCTTTGTTATTGAATTACCCTTGTTGTTAGCCGCCTGCCCTGACCTCCCTGCCTGGACTTTGATTACGTTTCTGGATTACATGTGTTGCCCCTGTTTGCTGTGTTTGACCCTTGCCTGTTTTACGTTGTTTCTGTTAAATAAATGCTGCACGTGGATCCTCTTGTGTCTGAGCACTCATTACAAGTATACTGTAAAGAAGTTGTTCTATATCATTTATGTGTTTAATCTTTCATGATAATATTTACTGTTATCCTATTTGTCAATTCATTACATAATTGTATTCAGTTCAGAATGAATTCACACTCAATTTTACTGATTTATGTAAATGTAGAAGAATTCATTTTGTAGTGTGATACATGTCAGAAAATAACTGTTGGCTTACTTGTAGTCATGGTAACGTGTTCATATTTATTCAATATATACTGTATTCAGAGCCAAGAAATCCCCAGCACCAGCTGACAAACCATCGATAGGCCAAAAATCTGCATTGCCTGCAAGACATGGGGAAAGAGGACAATGGCATTTAGTACATTTTAATACATTTGTTCTGGGTATGATTCAAGATGATGTCTGCCTGATTTGCTTAACTAATAAAATTTGTTATTGCAATGATGTACTTCCTTTCTCTTTTTTCTATTTTGCTTTGTATTTAGCACAAGTCTCAACCAAATGTGGATTAGTCTAATTACACACTGCTAGTCAATGGGTCATCTCGGGCCTACCTTTCCCTTCCTCTGAGTCAAAGCAAAGTGTGACCACCAGACTTCAGAGGGTTCTGGAGGTTTGGGGGGTTATGTTTGTTTTTTTCATTAGACTGACATTTCAATTCAATTTTGAATTTAATTGTATTTAATTTTATAGCACACTTTTCACAATGTAACATTGCATTCAAAGCAGCTTTACATACAATGCTAATTAGGAACACTAAGATTGTAATTGGTTTATGAATAAAGAGTTGTCTGAACTGATAATAATTACAACATATCTGAACCATAAAAAAAACTGCATCAGAAATACCTGTTATTGCCTGTGAAGGCTTGTACCTATCTCAGAGTGGGACCCAAGGTAAATTTATGAGATTATGAGAGGGTAAAGTAACCAGACAGTCTACTAAAACAGTATGTATTTCTGAGATTATGTGACATTAATCATCAATAACATGACAGTTCACAGGGACAGTTCTTCTGTGGCATGTTAAAGCTGCAATTTGTAACATTTTTGATTAAAAACTTAATAAGGAGAGCTTAATAATGATTTATAAATTTATATTGATATAAAAAAACGTCACAAGAGAACCTGGTTTTGTCACAAATTTCAGGCACTGAGGAATGTTACAAGCAGAGATGACAACAGAAGCATAATGTTACTACAGTAATTACAGCTATAACATCACACTGCTGTGACTAGCCAGGGAAGAAGACTATTGTGAAGTGTAATTAAGAAGTCCATTACATTCCCACTGACTACAGGACCTTGAGGAAATAAAAGACAGACAGACTAAGTGTAGAGCCAGCACATCTGTTCTTATGGAAAAGGTCCCCGGTTCTGGTTTATCTAATTAAAGCAGCCCTAATTAAACAATCCCTCAAGGGATTTGAGTAATAAATCCATAGGACTATGTGTAGACTAGATTAAAAAGGTAGGTCTTTAATCTAGATTTAAACTAACATAGAGTATCTGCCTCCAGGACAACACTGGGAGGACTGCTCCAAAGTTTAAAGCGGCCCTAACGCACTCAGTTCTGCCAATCTCATATGAATCTTGAATACCTATAGAGTAGTACTGCATACTTTGTGTTTTCGAAGAGTATTTAGTTTTATCACATTTATAAAAGACAGACACAGCGGGACGATTATTTCCGAAAAAAGACGATGTGCTGAGGGCGTCATGGGCGTATGACAAGAGTTACAAGGGGATGGAGCTAAAAGTTACCTCACGCAGCCTTTGCTTACCAGTCAGCTAACTGTGATATCGATCGATGCAAAACAACCATATAACTTGAGATTCGCTACATGTTTATATTGTTTAAATCACATGCACTTAGCTGCTGATTGAACAAAAACAGACACTTATCTGACAATTATTTACTTACCGCCTGAGGTTCCGGTTCATGAACGGAATAATTTATTGTTTGGACCGCTCCACCTACTGTATAATTTGTAAACGGCCGGCAAATCAACTATCGAATTGAGACTTGTTTGAAAAACAATTGTCAGTGAAATGCCGGTAACAAACATTCACATTTTCGCAACTTGCTGTCCGGGAAAAACAAACTGCATCCACTGTTGTTTTACCGCCAGGTTCTTAGGAAAGCTAAACAACGATTTCTGTTCCTCACAGTCAAAAATGGTATGATCCTTGACAGCAGCAGCTGGCCACAACTCCTACGTAAGTGAAACACGGTTATGGTTTGCGCGTGGACATTCGCTGACGTATGGGCAAGCTTTTTCTTTTGCTGGGTTACGCATAGGCGTTCCTTTGCCGGGAGAATTATCCAATAAGGGACCCCAAAAAATTGTTACGTAACAATTTATTATGTTCGAAAAAAACTTTCAGAAACCAGTACGAACCTTGTGAGAGTGTGTCGAGCACAGAAATACTACGTAATACGTCCCACTTGTTTTTTGACAAGCTGACTATGTTAAGCATGAGAAGAAATATAAACCACCCACACCTGATTTTGAAATTCTGGGTATTATCAACTGGTCAGAATTTTCAGATCGAGAACATTAAGGACTGAAATAAGAGAGGAGTTCGCTCAGGTACTGAGGAGCTACACAATTCAGAGCCTTGAAGGTGAACAGCAGAATTTTGAAGTTTATAAGTATAATGTTTAATAGACAGTGCAGTGTTGACAGAAGCAGACTAATGTGGTCATACTTGTTTAATCTTGTAAGAACTCTGGCTGCTGCATTTTTAACCAGCTGGTGGTTTTGTATTAAACCTGCAGGGCTGCCACCCAGTAAGGCATTACAAATTACAAACAAATTAATTTTTCAGTGTTTGACATAGAGAGCATCTGTCATAGTGTTGATATATTTTAAAGATGAAAAAATGCAGTTTTACCAATTTTGGAAATGTGATTTTAAAAGAACAAATTGCTATCACAAGGACACCCAGATTCTTAACTGATAAAGCAGGCTTGATTAAATTGCCATTGAATTGTTTACAGAGTTTTTCATGAGTTTTCATGATTATGGACATTATATAAACTGTGTTTTACTCTGGTTCTGGGCAAAGTCTTGTTTTGCCTAGCATACATTACTGAGCGTTTTCCTTGTTATAGCTGTTTGCCTGTTATCACCTGGATTGTCTTTTGGATTACTGATTGTTTGCTGCCTGCCTTTTGATCGCTGCCTGTTTCCTGTTAACCCCTTTGTCTGCTGCCTGCCCCGACCCTCAGCCTGTCTTTCGACCCCGCCCTTGGATTCTCTATTCTACTGTTGTTTTCTGGTTTTGACCCTTGCCTGTTTACTACTCTAATAAAATGCTGCGTATGGATCCCTGTGCCCTTGACTCTTCGTTACACCAGGAGGGATGAGGGCGTGACATCCTCACAGTTTAAAAACCACTGTCCATAAACACAACTTCCCCTCTCTCTTTTTCTCCGCTTCTCTCTGGCTCTTCCTGGCCCCTTCCTCTGGTCATCTTCTACAGTCCTTTAAGGACTCTCAACAGAATAAGAATGCTGAGCTAGCTTGTGCCAGGCTGTGGCCTAGTCTTTCCATTCATCAAAGGCCTCTGCATCAAACTGGTTTCCTTTCGAGGGAACTCGATGCTGTGTCAGGCTTGATGCTATGGGGAATGCGCTTCAGGTGTGCCAGAGTCTGAACTTAGACCTATTTATAGGCATGTCAAGGACATGTGACGTAGAATAGCGGGCCACAAAATATATTATCAGCTACCCGTTTGTCTGCACATTAGTCAGGTCTAAGCGTAAGGGGAAAAAATGAAGATATTAGGGCTAGGAAGCAGCTAGTATTAAGAAAGAAGAAAAGAAAGAAAAATGAGATCTTAAAAAGTTTATGTCACTCTGCCCACGCTGTATCACGGCGGGTGACACTCATGATGTGTGTGTGTTTTGTTTGGGAGTGGAACACAGTAGATCAGCTCGCGAGAGAGTTGACTGCACTCATCGCTTTCACTGAGGAAGCGCCGCTTCTGCCTCGCTCTAGCGAGGGAGGAGAGAATGGGAGGCGGGCAGCTGCAGCTTGCGGCTTGGGCAGAGGCAGATGATTTGGCGACACAGGGAGGCAGGCTCTGCCTTTCTTTTGCAGTCCATGGGCAAATGTAATATATTTACATATATCCAATGTCCATATATGAAACTTATAATGATATATAAATCTACCATATATATGTGGTGAATGCTGGGTTGCTGGAAGTTTACGCCCCCAGTTAATAGAATAGTTTCCCTAGAATAGGGAGGTGTCACGTTATTACGTCACTGTGGTACTTCCGGAATCCCTCCGCTCAGAGTCAGGACGTTTTAATGACGTGGTCTCTCCCTGCACAGTGATCATTATAAAGGGGATTGCTTTGCAGCCTAGTTGGAAGTCTAGTTGCGGGTACGTAACATCTATATTCCATTGGACTTCCCAAGAAGGTATGTTTTAACTTGTTAATTTTATGTTTTAGTTTCGGAAGGGTGGCATGCTTGGCGATATGGCCTAGCCGCACGTTGCTGTTTTGCTTCAATTTTCTTATTGTTTATTTCCTTTGTTTTTGGCGAGGCGCGTTTAGTTCACCTTGTGGTCTGTGTTTAATGTTGTTTTGATTAGTTAAATTGTTTCGAAGCCTTATCAGCTGGGAATTGTATTTTTGGTTTATTCTTTTCTTTGTCTTTATCTTTACTACTACTATTGTTGTTAGTAGTAGTAGTTGATTTTGTTGTTCATTTGGAGATTTGATTGTTTAGATTTTTTCTTGTTAGATGTTGATTTTATTGATTTGCTATTGATTTGGTGAGTTAATTTAATCTTGTGGTTTGTCTCAATTTTGTTTCTGTTGGTTTATTCTCTTTTCTTTATTTTCTTTAGGAGTTGGGTGAGCCAGAGCAGGCAGGCTATCCGGCGTGGGGCATAAGTTCAAGTTCAAGTTTATTTATAAAGCGCTTTTCACAATGGCACATTGTTACAAAGCAGCTGTACAAATGACAGTGAAAACATCCAGGGATAGATACAGAAATTAAAAATGAAATATTATATGGAGTACATGACATATGCAGTTATATGTAAGATAATTTATTAAGATAATTTATTTTAGATAATTTATCTAAGTGTAATGACACGCCCTGTTCCCTCCCCGCCAGCAGAGGGAGCTCTCACCAGAACACTGACTGTTTGCTCCCTCTGCTTCCTGTTCCTGTTTTGCCATTTCCTGTTTGGCACTATTTAAGCTGAGCACATGCTCAGCTTCATGGCAAAGTATTGCCAGTATTCTCTGCATACCGAGCGTTTATTCCTTGTCTGTTTATCCTGTGTACGTTTATCCTGTTTCACGTCTTTTTGGATTACCCCTGTTTGGATTGTTTGCCTGGTTTTGATCTGCTTTTGTGTTTGACTTTGCCTGCCCTTTGTTATTCTGATTGTTTGCTGCCTGCCTCGACCCCTGCCTGTTTTACGTTTTGATTCTTGTTTTGGATTTATCAATAAACCCGCGTTTGGATTTTACAAACACGCTCAAGTGTCGCCTCACTTACAGAATACTTCACCACCTCAGAATCCAGCTGAAGTTTTTTAGGCCTGTAGCGGAGGTTATATCCCACATTTCTTTTTTGTTTTTTGCCCAGTTTCTATTTTTTTTTTTTGGACATTATGGATAACCCGTCATTCCTCATCCTCATGTTGCAGCATGGGGAACGATCTCTCGAGGACCACACCAGTGACTTCATAGCCATGTCAGAATTTACTCATTACCAGGACCGCCCGCTTTGCCACTTGTATCATGCCAGCCTCAACGCTGCTACCCAAGTGCAATTGCAGGGGGAAGGTCCTCGAGAGAGCTTTGTGGCCTATGTTGAGTGGGTGCTGGCGTCTTGCGGTTCACCTATGACCATTGAGGCCATCGAGAAGGACGTCAGCCCCACTCCAGACCCAGTGCCCAACCCTCCATCATTCCAGAGTGCAGAGCCACTGCCCGAACCCACATATGACGGAGAGTTCCAGCTCCAGGTGACCGACAAGCCATCACAGGAGAGAGCGACACAGCTGAGGGTCGTCCCTGAAACCGAGCCAGTGTTGTCAGACCAAGTGCGTGAGTTGGCGGTGGAGCGTGCTGTGAATGACCAAGACAAGGGAGGCTTTGCCCACTGCACAAGCACTGAGGGTGAGCCTACACTGGGTTCCATGGACTTGTATCATGGTGTTACGGTTGGGGATCAAGATTTCCCACCCACCCCCCCACTCTTGTCTGAAAATACCTGCCATGCTGTAGCAGCCA
>JAZGTK010011701.1:0-15407 GCA_036877625.1 Ambastaia sidthimunki | reverse complement strand
TTAAACTCTGAAGTCACACCGGTTGCCTTAACACTTGATGCCAAACAGCGGGATGTTGTTTGTTTTGATGTAACATGCTCAAAGACTTCCGCTGGCCTCGCAGAAGAGTCCTCAACCAAACCACATCCAAATCGTGTGCTTCACTTCACGATGACGCTTTGTGTGGCGCTTCAGTCAGAATAACTTTGAGTTTGAGATTGAGTTCACCTGAGTGCTGCATTACTGCGCTAACATTTTGAAAGTATTTGAGATCTGTCTGGAGTTGCTTGGCATTTATAGCAGGCCCTCACAGCTGACTGCCTCTAAATTTGAAGTTTGTTGTTGATTTTTAAATGGCCATTTTTGATGGTTTGTGACTAAAGCTACACTACTCCAGTACACAATAGCTTAGACTAGCTGCAATTGAACATTTTTAAATGCTATTTTCTACCACAAAACTACTTGTCTTTTGTCTTATCTTCTTGGTACAATAAACATCTAAATATAACGCATAACTGTACTATTAATAGACTTTTATAATGATACTTTTTCACAGTGTAAGTCGGAGTGTTACAATCATCCCATTAGAATGATAATTGCAACAGTGGTATCTAACATAAGAGCACCATAATAGCAATAGTGTAATATTAGTGCTTTAATACTGTCCTAACAGTGTTCACCTTTATACTAATTCGTATAGCTGTTAGGATTGTTTAAATAAAAATAAATGGAACCTACATTAAAACTAAATTGAAACATGTTAAAATCATTTTATTAAAGTACACTGATCAGCTGATGGATCAAACACAGTACTTGTCTACTTTTCCTACTTTAATTTTCATGCCTAAAAATTCAAATTTTCAATTCAGTCACAGTTTTTTAATTTAACTAGTGTTGTAATTTTCTCCGTCCTCAAAGCAATGATAAAATCTTGTATGGTGGCTACAAGCAACAGTGTAGGCGTCATCCATTTATGTTAACTTTAAATCAACAGTGATAAAATAGATGAGTCTGGTATCAAAGGCATCAAAATATTGGACATCCAAAAGAGTTTTTACATCTTAAAGTTATATCTCATTTCTGAGATACAATCGCTTTCTAAGTTTCATTGAAAAAAGAAAAGTTTTTTTTTTATAAAGTCTTATAACTTTGTCTTATTTGCAACTAAATAAATTTGGTGTGTTGCAATTGCCCCAGCCTCTCTTTCCTACTGTTTTCTAGCCACAGGACTCTGTGACAGCCCTATGATTGAAAGTGTTCCAAAACCTAGCGTACCTATAATGCATATTAATGCACCACTGGCATGATACCAATAACTTACTAGTTTTTGGAACACATCTTCCATAAAAGAACTGCCGTTAATAATTACAGTGGATTTCATTGATATAAGCATATAAATATCATGTATATGTCATATATAAGTCCTTTGGCAGGCCTTTTTAAAATGACAGATGGTAATCTCAAGATTTTTGCTGGTACTGATCCTCCAGTCATCAGGGTTTTAAGGATGAAGGCTGATTTGCAGTACGAGCAGGTAGACTAAATCAGGCAACATGCCCCATATACATTTAAAGTACCTTAAATTATTCCCTACCTGTCTGGATTTTCTTGTCTGTTTGAAGTGGAAAGTGTGAAGGATGAGAGCATTTCTTCATCAACATTACATCTGTGATGCAATATTAATGATATGTAAAAAATTACCAGCTGTTTTCTGAGGAATATTGTCTCTGAAAAAGTGGGAGGTTCATGAATATATTAAACAAATTTTAAACCAACCATTTTTGTCCAAAAATCAATGCACAGTGCATTCATGGTGTATTTTTGTATGTGTTTTTTCTGGGATTTGAATCCATGACCTTAGCATTGCTAGTACCTTGTACCAACGTTCTACCAGCTAAAGGGACAAAATCCTCCTTTGAAAACAAAGTGTTACCAGCTCTGTTTTCCTGTCTATGTGATAAATTGACAGTACGGATCTGCCTAGCAAGTATCCAAATAAGCATTACATTTGAACCCTGAAGCTTAACAGCTTGATGCTCTGAAGCAATCTTCAGAGTGTGAAATAACCACCTCTGAACAAAGTAGAGCATTTATAATTTATGATTACTCTACAGCCCTCATTCATATAGCTGTTTAATTGCCCTCTGCAAATATAATTGGATTCACCTCTACTAAACCAAACAAAGCCTTTTTCTGACATTCTGATTTCCACTCATGGGATTTTCACGTCTTAGCCCCACGCCATCTTGCACTGACGACCAGCCCTTCGTTTCTTTATTCTCCGATGTGTGCCAAAACCCAACAGCCCTAGGACAGATTAAAAAATTCTTAATAGAGCTATTCTGGCTCAGAAGTACCATAATGAGGCAGAATTGCCCTCACTGAGAGAAGTTTTTCTATTTCCAAAGACATCTAACTGTCAGCTGTTTTGAATTGCTGCTAAATCTTGGTTCACGGATGAATTGATCTTATGTATCTCTTACTGAGCTGTTTGCGTATTCCGAATTGTTTCTTTGGTTCTATTGCTTTCTACATTGTGACCCTGTCTTTGCGGGCCTCTGTGGTACTTTGACCTGATCCAACACCAGGTCTTGGTTTGGAGGAGCAGTGAGGTGTGAAATTAAGAGTCACAACAACAGTACTGAAAGGTATGTGGTTATGCTGTATGTTGCTACAGATGAGCCCTTGATAATTCATATTGTCACAGTATGCCTGTCCACTTCTAATGAGACAAAATGACATCCATTGGTGTAGATGGGACATTAGTCCACACGCTCAAGGGTCTGAGTCTGTGTTTGAGCAGCAGAACACTTCAGATCCTTTATGTTACAATAAAACTAAATGGATTACAAAAACTGTGCACATTTAATCAAAGTAATGGTCTCTTACCTGCATAAAACTTGATTAAGTGACACAGTAAAAATAGTTCAGCCATTGGTTTGACACAGTTTTGGTGCCGTTTACTATTTGTTGTACAAAGACCATGCTGTCATAATCTTACAGAGGTCAGGCTAGGATAACTGGCCGTAAATAATGTTGGCTGGGTGTGTGAGTGAACAAATAAAAATGTTGATGTATTAGGTCACAATAGAAGCAGAAAATGGTGCTTAACCAACCAAAAAGGAGGTGTGGTTAGAAATCAAAACACCATACAATAAAAAGTAGAGATTTAACTCCCTTATAAAGCTGATTTGACAGGCTTCCAAGACACTATAATCTCATATTTTATAATCTAGAACATTGTTTAAGTCAGCTAAAGACATAACCTAGCAAATATTTAATAACCACAATGTTTATTGTCAAGTAGAAATGAAATCAAATTTATGAATTTTTATAATTCAATAATATAATCTTTTAACAGCTCAGCTCAAGCCAATTTTTGTCTTTCTATCAATGTTACACACAGGTTTTGTGAAAAAGCAACGAAGGATGCTACCTTAAAAAACAACCAGAGGCATTTTAGTAGATTGAATGTTTTGCAGACTACAGAAAGATGTGACTTTGAATGTATGCTGCCTGTTAGGGAAACATTTTTCAGGTTTAGGACGCAGCCATCAAGAGCCACAAGTAAAACTTATCACATAAACCAAAAGGAGCTTTAAACTTGCCATGACTCAATTTCCTGTTCATGTTACCCTAGAACTATAACTATTCTAAAAAAGGATATCCAAAAAAATTTTGTACCCCTACTCTGCGTGTCAGTGTTACCCTTCCAACCATAAACATCCACATTATAGTGCCAGAGTAAAGGAATCCACTTATTGAATGTAAACGATCTTTAATGTGCTACTGGGTGACTTGCATCACGTTGCCATATGGCACTTTTGTAATCACATACTCTAGTTCTAGACTCCCTGGCTATTTTAATGGATATGAAGAAATCTACTGGTATAATGAAGCTATTTATGTAAATGCTGTATGTACTCTTGCATCACACTAAGAATTAACAGATACTCACACTTAAAGAAACTACCTCACTATCTTACTGTAAGACAAATAAAAACACAGTCAAACAACACATTAAACAAGATAAAGCAATTATCACATATTTGGTTTCGTCATGTTATTAATTGTTCTTATAAACAATATCATGCTAGCTAAACTTTTTTAGTTTTGAATATGGGTGGGTATTCCATCACAGTGCATACAGATGCTGATGGTTAGTTTTCCAGAAAGCTTAAACTGTAATGTAGTTTAATAGTAGTTTGATAATACTGTCAATTAAACATGGAAATAAAGGATAAAATATCCCAGCAATGCTGATTCATTAATGATACACAGTGCATGCAGACTGTAGACCACTTCATTCTACACTTCAAATTATTTTTTTTAATTTTTTTTTTATTCTGAATTAGAGAGATGCAAGGCAAGATTTATGATACAAGGTCATGAGAAAGAAAGAGAAAGCAAGATAATTAACATATAATCAATAAACCTTTCATTAAGTTTCTCCTCTTAAGTCAAAGAAGTTGTAAATCATGTAGGTCTACAGAGTACAGTGCATTTCCCTTCTTAGGCTTTATAGATACTCAATAATCCATATATGAAACAAAACCGTCTTTGTCTTCATGTACTTGTGGTAGAGGAACCACATGAGTTGCTCAAACCATTTTATCTACACAGTTGCTTTGGATAATAAGACCAGTAATGAAATTTCTTTAAGATTTGTGCTGCATATTTACACCCAGAAACCCTTCCAACCAACCCACCGTCACTCGCCATCAAGATCCAAAAATACACGCATTGTTATTTATATACACGTTTGCATCTAAGGCCCTTGTGCTGTGAGTCCTTGTGAATCATATCATAAAATCAATTCTACACACCTTCAGGACCTGAGAGCTACTCACAGGCAAAATTAAGCTCCATAACAAGATACTTACAGATCAATATTCACCTGCGCACCTGATACATACTGGCCACATGTTATGAGAATAAAGCAAAATCATAATGAGGGTTCTATACATTCCATATATATCTGTGATGTTACTGTAGATATTGATAGTAGCTATACACCACATTCATTTATGTGGGAAAATAGAATTTATTTGGTTTACACTATATGATTCTGAGCAATTGCTACAACAGTGGATAGATGTATAAAAAGCAAAGAGATGTCCAAGCACATGTATTTGGCAAACACGTTTGTTCATTCTAGCTATCCAATCCATGGTCTTGGCTTTGTTAGCACCATGATCCCCCAACAGAGCATCCTTTCAGGTGGGAAAGCCCTATTTATCTTTAGGACAGATTTTTGCAACCTCTGACCTTTGTTTCTAATGGCTCTTTTCAAGTTCTAATGTAACAGACTGGTGGTGTTTTTGCTGTTCCTGGTTACTGGTTTCCTACCAGCACAGTGCTCAAATAAAGTACCACCTATTATCAGTACAAGACTGTGCCTGCTGGGTTGTATTTTGCCAGCTATACCAGGTCTGCAGAAGAACACTCTATTCTTTAGAAACAGATGAAGGTGTGAGCTTACTCCAGAAGTCATTTTTGGAGCACACAGGGTCAAACGCTGTGGATAAGGTCGTACTGCAGTTGCTTAAATTCTATCTAATGGTCTTAGCAGAATAGAAATCCGTTGTGTGGTGTTAAGAAAACGGCTGTACATAATGCATGTAACATATTATCACATTACTATTGTTATATCATTCTTGGTGTTCCATTTTGTGTGGCACCACTATGAAAGAAAGTAATAGAAAGATGTTTGTCTTTGTTGTGCTGGTTCAAAATGTGACTACAAAAGTAGTTTATAACAAGGCTGTCAACATCAAGAACCCCGATGAGGTATTTAATACACTGGCTCACAGGCATTAACACATGATTATAAAATGTGTGTGTATATATATATGTATACACACACACACACACACACACACACAAGCAAGAAAATATTCTGAAGTCGCAGATGTATTTCACCACAGCTGAAAGCTTGTGTTTGTTTGCACCCCAGCCTGCACATCTGGTGTGGCTTAGCTTCATAACATGAACAACATGAAACCAAACATAAATGTTTCATCTCTTCAGCAGTGCCATTTACAGAGAACAACCAGAGCTTTATTATAAGTGTTAAATTGCATTTCTGCAAGATATTTTTAAATTTGAAATCCAAATTTTAACAACCAAACAATATAGGTGACAATTAGGTCACGGTTTGTTTGGCGTCAGTGTTGTTTATCTTTTCTCTGCCATCTTGCATTTTTCCTATTCATCTAAGAGATTGCGTTTGGAGGTCAACATTTATGTTTGGACAGCACAATTGCATCACTGTGGACGTGCTAAGCCATCTGGCATTCCAATGCTCATGTTTTTGATATATATGGATTATTACTATAAAAAGAGCAAACCTACAGACTAAATGATGCAGGCACTAAGCCAACGGGACAGTAATCTTCTCCACTCTTTATATATAATACAACATTTGGTCTGTTTTATCATGGTTGCGACTTAACCCATTACATGCTCATATTTTAAAGTCATATAAGCAGTATAAATATGATGATGAATAAATATTTAAGAAACAGTTCTTAGATTGATTGTTGGGTGAGAGGATTACAGCATATAAAAGGACATGAATGAACCCCTATGGAAGACAATGGGCTTCTCAAAAAAATAAAGATGCTTTGAAAGCTTCAAACTGGGAACGGCTAGGGAAATTGAGGGAAGACAAAACATCCCCTGAAGAAATGATTACTTAATGCATTTGTCTTTGCTCCTTAGTATCTCAAACAGTCACTTGTCTCTCGAATAGTGTTTGGGAAAAATGGCTTTTCATGTAAGCTCTGGCATCAAAGTGATAGAACTGAATGCTCTGATCGCTGGAAAGCGTGGTTCAAGAGTCACAGCAAAATGGCACAACTGGGACATAATGGCATGCGACATGCACGATGTCTCCCACTTGACAAACAGCATCAAAAGACTTAGTGGGGGGTCATGTTGTGGCAGGAAGTCAGGAATTTGTCATTAACACTTCTTAAACTTTGTGCATGTGTATTGGTGAGAAGCCTAAGCTAGATATATTCATACCTCTGTATACAACAAGGCAAAATCAAGATGTCCGCAATATAAAATGATCCAGCATACATTGTTGTATGTACATACAGGATCTGTAAAGCAAAAAATACTGAAAATCTATCCATAGCTTTCCATAGCTTTTAGCTTAAATAATGTCATAAAACATCTAATTCATTTTAAATATATTTTTGTAATGTGTACATTGTTGCTATTAATCTAATGTAGAAAACATTTGGAAAAATATATGTATCCATGGCCATTTAAACATGACGACAATGTAAAGAAAAACGGAAAAGTCTAAGTTTGTAAGTTTAACGTACACACAAGAATGTTGTCAAAACAATCTACATTTACACAAATCTGCAAAAATGATTAAAAACGTGATTATGCATGCCAGGCCAGTAGTTGGTGATGATCATATTGTAAAGAAAAACTACCAGTCCCTTTATGGAAATGACAGATGGCTGGAGGGCGGGACTTGTATGTAATTTTTGTATGTAAATAGCGTCTTCTCTGGTGGTTGTAGTAGTAGTGCAATAAATCTACACTGTGCTGGAGAAGCGTTAATAAACTCTTGAACAGCACAAACACAATAATGTAATCTGCCATTGTTATGTTTGGTTGGACATGTGCATACTTATAGACTGAACGTGTACTGCACATATAGACTGTATACATAGTGCCAATGGGCATGATGTCGTCGTTGTCAAAGATTTGCATTTTTGTAGTTTATATGGACACAGAAACAAAAACTGGTCCTTTAAAACCTGTTTTTAAAAGAGTGCGTTGACAGGACCCCAAAGCACGTAAATAGCTTTCCATTTTTGGTTAAAAATGTTATGTTTAGCCACTACAGCATGCCTGTATTAGATGCATGCTATGCCCAGAAGTGCTTTTGAATCTGTGTCAAAATAAGTGTTAGCTAGACATTAGCTAGTTTGTCATTGTATGTTTTTCTGCTTGCCCATTTAAACACGTTCAAAGTCTGTATGTATTTACCTTTTAACACTGGGTAGCAATAGCGTTTTAAGATGCAGGCCATACGTACACAGTAAACAACTGTGCATTGTACCGCCTAGATGCGCATTCTCATGCAATCAGATGGATCTGTAGAAGGTTCTTGTTATTCAGCACCACAGATTGAATCTGGCCTTGGGTACACTGAAACTCTCTCAGCTGGAAGGCATCCAATAGGGGAAGTATGTGCTGAGTATAACAGGGAATTGCCAGTAGAGGACCTTAGCTGTTTCAGCATATAGCACATATTGTTCTTTACCAATAACGTTAGCATAAAACCATATTAAAGGGAAACATTGAAAGTTTAAGAGATGTTTATTGCAAGCCGTTTAGATAAGAGGAGTACTTGAAGATATAATGATTGGATCGTTAAGTTTTTGGTTGTGACCAGTTAAAGTTCTCAATAGCCACAATGGTTTTATAAAGTCAATGCTACACTGAAACCTTGAAATCGAATGCCTTTGAATTTCATCTCAACACTGATATATCTTTTTAGGAGAAACTGGGAAGGATATTGGCTAGCAACCAAACTTGTTTTCTCCAGACAGCAGATTTGAAGACTGGTGCAGTGTGAATCTTTATATGTAAAACAAAAGATGTTCTGACAAGATGTTCCCCCTAAGGATTCAGACTGTTCAAACAGATTACTAATACAGCTCCTCACACACACCTGTCTTCTTCTGCTGATCCTGTGTCTACCTATGATTGATATTTATAGCACCCCAAGGCAATGTTGCGATGTCGGTTTTGGTCGGAGTGATTTTCAATGTCTGCCCTACACTGTGAACTGAATGATATCACCCAAACTTTTCCTAAACTGACATCTACAAAGTTATACATCTTATGCAACAGAACTCTACATTGACATTGACGTCAAATAGTAGATCTTAAAAACAATATTTTTAGAAATCCCGGTGTTTCTAAGTAAAAAACAATAGTGTTGTTTTTAATATATAAATTTAGATTAACATATGCACCGATGTGCATTAGTTAAAGTCATCATTTTCATCAAAATCCCTGTTCTTATTTTACTGCTAAGTTGGTTCTCATAATGAAACTAAATATGTATGTTAAAGGAACATTTTTGGTTTAGCTGTTGCTAGCTTTGTTTTTCTGAATAACAAATGTAACAGTAGTGTTGGATTTTATACTGACACCTTCTGGCATGGATGTAGCATCACACAAAAAGTATAGTGACTTATACTCTCTATGGCCTCATATATCTTAACTATTGATCTTATTTGGTCTACGCAAGCCAAGCAACTTAACTGTATGTATGACATCATCATGACATCACATGCTTAAGGCTGAAACATACTGGATTATGTTGGTCGGTGGATTTATTGATCAATACCCAGAGGTACAAGGATACTTTATATCATATTATGTGTTTAAACTTGTATTTTATTTGTGTTTGAATCAGCAAAATCTCTAAGCATTGTTGGGTTAATCTGCATTTAAATGCAATTAATTAGCATGCATAATTTAAAGTAATTGATTTGTTGGCATATACTGCATAGTAAGTTGATTTTACAAATAGGAGTCATAACCTTTGAATCTGTTATCTTCCAAACGTCCCCACATTTGACACTGTGCATCATGTATCATGTATAAGCTTTACCCTAACCATTTCTTTCCTTTGATTTGGACGATAACTGATCCATCTGTCAGTTATTTCTATTATTTTTAATGCCTGTTTCACATTTATCTGTCTTGCTTTTCTTTTGATTCAGTTATCGGTCGTTTGAACACCTGCTTTGTTTCTGGAGTGCCTGTGTATTTTCAGACTAACCCCACAGCTTTCTTCTCACTCAGTCAACTATCGACTTTCCTACTTCTCTTTATCGGCCGCCAATCGCCTTTAATGTCTCTAAGGAGCACTGCTACAGGCGTTCTGTCTCTTCATCCCTCCACCAGACCTCCATTTTGTGCAACTGTACATCCGTTTTGCTAATTCTTTTGGGGTCTCTTGAGGTTAAGCGACTCTCCCTGAGCCCCCCGTTATATTCACCGCAGGTCATAACAGGCGCGCTTGCAGTATCATATCCGTACTTTGCCAAAAGGGGGAGCATAACTTTTTATAATAAGGAAGACAAACATATAGCCACTTTCATGTTAATACTACTACTACTACTACTACTACAACTACTACTACTAATAATAATAAATTATTATTAGAGGTTAGATTATATACATGTGTATACATGATTAAAAACCACAGTAAAAAGAAATTACAAGGATTGTAAAATTGTGCACTTAACTAATGCACATACTGTAAACATTGCAATAATGCCCTCTAATCTAAATAATGTAAGTAAAAATAATAAAAAATACCGCCAAAACACATAGTAGGTCTCTTAATGAAATGCACATATGGTTTACAATATCTTTGCAAGTGTGCAGTCACAAGTTTACTTTATCCCTCGATAGCCTACTTATAATCATTATAACAGAGCAGACGAGTCCAATTATATTTATAATCAGATAAAGATGGCTTTAAATAAACGTATGTGGAGAATATTCGCCTCGTCTTCGAGAGAAATACTCGCTAACAGTTTCTTAGGAAACCGGAATCCTCTGCCAGAGACGCGCTGATGGAGGTCTCGCTCGCTGTCCTTGGTGCTGAAACGCAGACTGTACAAAAAACCCAATCAAAGCGCTCGTAGCATTTGTATCCGGACATTGTTACTGTTTGGTCATATTATAAGAACCCACTCAAAGCACGCACAAGTTCCTAACCACACACTCAAACACACACACACACTCACACACACTTAAACTGCTTAGTTGCACGTGTTAAGTGCTCATTTAATTTTCCCTCTTTATGCTAATGAGGGTTTGTTTCAATTTAACTCTTGCTTTTACTTTAAGAAGCAACGTTGCTTATCTACAATCCTTTGTTTTATTCAAATGCACACTAACTTCAAATCTTACATTTACATGATCCGTCTAATGATGTGTCACTGTATTCTCACAGTAACACTAAGACTTCGCAAGTTTTCCAGTCGAATTCCATATGCATTGACAGGAACATTGTTTATATAGAGGCACAGCAGTTCAGGCGGAGGCACGCATACTTATTGGCAGTGAGCAGTGAAGATCTACCCCTTAACGCCCACTGTTCACCATAGTCCAAGAAGAGCAGACGCTTCGTGCGTATTTGTCTTCTAACTCACCGATCCGCAAGGATGATATTGCGAAAGGGTCGCTTTTCGAGGATCTACACCTCTGCCGGATTGGATTTTCCCCTTTTATTTCAGGAGCACATGGATATGTATTCCTCATCGCTAGGTGAAACTGAAAAGCCAAGGAAACTAAGTATCTGATTCATCGCACCTGGAAAAGGGTCGAGCACAATAATGGGAACTATTTCTGCAAAAAACGTGCGCGCAAAAGTAAAGGCATAGGTATCCAAACAGCGTTAAGCAAAGGGAATGAAAATATCTCGTTTATCGGTGCACCAGTGAGAAAAAGAACATTAAGGTGACCGTACTGTGCAACCGTATACCGAACCTGTCAGATGCAAGTGAGCTTCGCGACAGTCCGCTGGTGGAGTTTGAGCCGACTGCGCTTTGGGGTGCTCTTTACCCCGTCTATAATATCGCTTTATTTAGCGGTATCCCATCATATTCTCATCAAACCGACAACAACTGTCACTTGACACCTAAGAAAAAGGAGCATCGTGAAGGAAAAAGGTAACCTTTTCTTCAAAGAAATATAAACCTTGTTGGGATTAATTGAAGATGCAGCAGATATGCCCAAAACTATTTCTATCTATTCGGATTTCTTTACGTTTCTAAGACGCATCAGTCCACGTGGATCGTTTGGTTTCAGGTTAATTTAAAGCTGATGACTTTTCGGCTATTTTTTTTTAGATTGTAGATGTCATTTGCTTAGAGATGCGATGATAAAATTGGTCTTGAAGTGTTTCTGTGGATGCTGAGTAATGGTCAGCAATGCACCAGAGCGACGATGCTCCCAAAGCCATCGTGAATTCGATAGCTCACTTTCTCACACAGGTCTTTAATAGTAAATGCAAAAACAATTACTTTAATATCACGTTCGTTTTCGTCTTGAAACGGGGCAAGGACTTAGTCTGGCGTCTCGGATGTCTAAAGTCACTAGTTTGAATTATGTAAGATGCAAGGAGGGACCGAACAAATTTTCGGTTCTCTCTGTGTAACGCTGATAAACAGAAATAATGTGTGTGCGTGTCCACTACCTGGACACTGGCAGGTCACCAAAACCATCTGTCTTTAATGCACGTTTGGGTATCTTAATACGGTTCTAAATATTCATGCAACTTAAATTCACATTTTATTAAAATACAAAAATGTGCATAGGAGGAAAATCAAAGTCCCGTGAGCCTTACCATAATCCGTGCCAAAAAGTGACACGAGATATGTGTTTGATCTGTCGACAAGGACCGTTCAACGCGTCCTAGTGCAGACATCGATATTGTAGTTGTGCTTTAAAATTATTGACAGTGTTATAAATCGATACATGCCGATTTGGAATTGAGGACTTCAAATGACCCATGCGTAATGCAGAACGTATAGTGGCTTTGTATTCATTTACATGCTTAGTGTTTTATTGTTCCCAGAGCGCATACGTGTCTGCTATCGATTAATGTCAAACAAGGAGGAGTTTTGAATGTCAAGTTGCAAAGACCATTATGTCTTATTCCTGCCCACAGGTAGGGGGCCACGGTGGGCCTGTAGATAGAGTCTTGTCTGGTGCAGGGGGCTATTTCATAACTGATCATATTTTAATCTTATTGTCCCTGTGAGGAACAGATGTTTTCTTTTTAAACCCCTATAACATGAGCACATTGTTAACATTGTGGTGGCTGAATTCCAAAATCCTAAATAAGATTTCA
Organism: Ambastaia sidthimunki; assembly: GCA_036877625.1. NCBI lineage: Eukaryota > Metazoa > Chordata > Actinopteri > Cypriniformes > Botiidae > Ambastaia > Ambastaia sidthimunki. The sequence continues at coordinate 2,515 of JAZGTK010011701.1, read as the reverse complement.
TCAAGTTGGTGACAATGGTGAGTTTCCGATTCCTTTAGCTATATTAAATCAATTTGATTGGCCACTTACACATGTACTGTGAATTACGAAAATTAACCAGTTACACTTACAATAAAACTGGCACATATTTTATGACTTCTGTAACTATAGTTTTACAAAACAAACTATGGATGCTGTAGCAAAACCATGCTTAATTTGTGTTACTAGGGTTTTTTTAAATTATAGTAAAAGCATAGATTATTTTTTATAAGGGTTAGCCATATGTACTTTCCCAAAAACAACCACCTGTTACCCTTCCAGGTGTAGTTTACACTTTAAATGGCTTCAAATATGATGATGGATGGATGTTTGGTAGCATAACACAAATGTAACATTAAATGAGAGTAAATGGGAAAGTATTAAATGGATAACAGTAGCATCCACGCTTCCATGTGGCACGTTGTACAAATACACAGTGCTGTATTTGGTACCAGCACGTCTCCATAATAGGCACATGGCACGACCATCTGTTTAAGAAGTCACCATTTAACTGTGAGAACTGGGCTGGCAGAACAGTCTGGTCTTGCTGCATCTGCTGGGCCACCACAGCAAGACTATTTTATCTCATCTGCTATCTTCACTGCTGTGTGAAATGAAAAAACGACTTTGGGTTTGATCGATATGCATTTTACACTGCTTAATTTAGCATTTTAGAGACCTCACTGGCATCAAATTAACTGCGGACACACACGGAATGAGCATATAAAGAGCACTGATTGGAACTTATAATTAACTTTACTATTCTGTTTGTACCTCTTTAAGGTTATATGGTGGCCAAATGCTGCAAAAGTCACATTTAAGTTGTTAAACGGTAACAACAAACCCAATCTTTATTTATTTGACTGACCTGTGAGAATATGATGGTTTTCGACCAAAGGCTTGGTAGGATAACATAAAAACTACTTCCCATAAATATCCTGAATAATATACTCAGTGGAGGAAAAGGATCACATATCATGTTCAATTCTATATGGCACATAGTTTGTGGTATAAAAAAATCGATATTTATTGATGCATTATCATCATCAGGTAACCATAGTTTCCCTAATGTAATATGAAAAGTGAATTATCTCAGAAATTCTGGCACCATTTACTTGCCCTCATGTTGTTCCAAAGCCTTATGATTCTGTTTCTTCTAAAGGGGGGAGATTTTACTGAATGCATATGCAACTTTTCCATACACTGCAACTGAATGGGAATCTGGGCTGTCAAGCCTGAAATGACAAGAAAAGTGCAGTAAAGTAGTCCATGTGATTATTGCACTATATTCAAAGTCTGCAAAAGCCATAAAACAGCTTTGTGAGAGACAGACTTAAATGTAAGATGCTATTCAAATCTTATTCCGTGTTTCACAAAGGAACAGGAAGTCGCATGGGTTTGGAACAGCACAAGTTTTGAGTAAATGATGACAACATTTTTTGGGGAACCTGCTAATTTATTATAGGTTTTAAATTTTTTATACAAATTTCTTTGGTTCTTCCCTTGCATTATACATACTTTCCTGCTCAACTGTGTTAGTAACTTACATTTTTTACCAGGTATATTAATAGCTGATTCCATAATCAAATGGAAGAGTTTTATATTAGCCACATTAGCTGGTTTGAGGACAGTGTGTTGCTAAGTGTAATTTAATCCTTGTTTGTTGCATAATTCCATAAGAGGCAGTAAGTTTATGTGAAATATTTCAGAATTTTACCCCTTACCGCCTCCTGCCATCCATCACATGCTGTTCGACACGCCAAATCTGCATACGATGCCTTATTCTGAGAGCGTGTCGCCCCAAGATTTAACACTTCGTCCTGGGCCTTTCAAACATGCTGTCATATTTTTCCAGCATGCGGTATGACGGCAACATTTCTCCAGAGAGAAAGTTCCAGAGTGGGCTCACATGGAGCAGAGAGGTGCTCTAAAATGATTGGAATGGAAGTACAGAAAAGGGTGAGAGAGAGAGACAGAGATAGAGGAAGTTCCTCTCTCTCTCCAGCGTGCAGAGTTCTGTATTAACGAGAGGCAGTGATGAGTGGGGTCCACAATTACCCTCAGGCCTCCGTCACGCCACAGCTGCCTCGGCTTGCGGCTAATTGCACCGATGTATTAGCCTGAGTGTCGCTCTTCTATTACCTATTACTCCTCCTCCACCCGCTCCCTGGTGCTGATCGCATTGGCCACCGCTCTAAATGAACTCCCGCCACTTGCTCTGCAACAGCCAATGAAGTCTAAACTGACAGACGTGTAATTTTCCAGTTGATCTGGTTTGGAATTCGACGGATACACAACAGAAACAAGCAAGATGGAAGGAAGGGCCTGAATATGGGTGGGGAGGGAAGCAGAGCAAAGGGTGCCCGGTCTCTTCTGTTGTAATGTTGTGAGGCAGAAACGGAATCAATATTCTGCTTAAACATTTCACACCTCAGTAAAATCAAAGGCTGTCTTCTGGACCTGAGAAGGCTGCTAAAGCTTGCAGGCCTTACAGGCT
>JAZGTK010011700.1:0-15408 GCA_036877625.1 Ambastaia sidthimunki | reverse complement strand
AAAAAAAAAATGTTGGCTGTAGTTTAGGCGGTGTGTTTGTTAAAACCATCTGTAGGAAACAGCTGAGCTTTTGGTTTTGAATTAAGACTGTTTGTAGGCAGTAGTTGAGGCATTGGTTGTTGTCCCTGACTTTCCCGAGCCTGAGCTTGTTGCTTCAACAACGCGGAGCTTCTTTTTGGGTGGGGTCTTAAGTGTGCCCGTTCGCTCTTTTACTTTGTACTCAAGGGTGCTGTGTGGCACCCCATAGATGCCCTGAGCTTTTGACACGCTCATCTTCCCACCAATCACCATGGCTATGGCCTCCTCCAGGATATCATGATCATACTGCCGATAACGACCGCGTTTCTTCCGTGGCTGCTTGTCTCGACCCCCACCATCATCTCCACAGTCAACCAAGCTTCCAGTGACACTCCCACCAACACTACCATTCTTTAGGTTTAGACACAGTGGAGGCAGATCACCCTGGAGCAGATGTGACTCGAGACCTGAGTGGCTTTCAACCAAGCCCTGTTTGGGGAGAACGGTCTTTAGCTTGTGGAGAGTGGAGGAGCCATTAGAGGCTTTGTTGGCCTGGTACACAGCATCTATCAGACCAGTCAGATCCAGCTGGGCTTTGGGCTGAGCACTGAAGCGTACCTGAGGGATTCGAATGTGCACAGTTGGCCCAATGGCAGGACTCTGGGGAGGCGTGGATGGCTCAGAGCTAGTAGGAGGCCTGTCGTTCTTTTCCCGCAGCTGTGAGACCATCCTCTGCAAGGTTAAGTGGTGAAGGTATGAGGAGGCAGCCACTGCTGCCGGGAACTTCAGCTCGGTGTGCTCTTGTAATGGAAATTTAGATTTTCCTACTTCCAACTGCTCAGACTGCAATCGAGCCCAGGCTGCTACCTTCTGCAGGACAAGCTGCGTGTCGCTGGATGGCCACACTGTGTCTGTGCCCCTGCCATTTTCTCCAAAGATCTGTGGTCCGCCTGCCATCCGCTCTGGTGATAAGGCCTCTGTCTGGAGCTGTAAGGTTTTATGAGGTATCCCGTATAGTATGGCTGCTTTGTGAATGTCCAGTGATCCAGAACGAATATCTTTCAAGGCTTTAGAGAGCAAACCTTCTGCAAACTCAGAGCTGCGATCTAAATAGTCCTCTCTGATTGGTCTCCTAAGGGGAGGTGGGTGGGAGGATGAGAAACGAACGGGTGAGCGGACCAATGACAGGACGCACTCAGGGTCCACTCCTTTACTGCCTTGTCTTTTGGTAACATCACTCGCTTCTCAATTGTCTGTATAACACAAAGCCTCTGAGTTGTTTGGGAGTAAACACTGTTTGTTTTTGGCCTTAGGCTGCAAACGATACATCTTGGAAGAACAGTCTCTCGTCAATCGTGTGGTGAAAGACAAGCGTCTACGGAAGTACTTCCAGTATCTTTGCAATGCAGCTGCATTTTGTAAGACTCAGGTTTTTCTCCTATTTTTTTCTCATGTGAAAATAATACTGTATAAATAAACGAATAGATAAACAAATGAAATACAGGTGGCACAGAGGAACAAGTGAAGCCCCTGACTGTTGGCAAATGTGACGTTACCTTCCAACAAGTTAGAAAAGAGTCAACCCTTTGGCAGTGCAACAAAACAACCACTAAATTCTACATTAAAAACTAAATCCATGGTATAAAATTAAACAAAACAATGAAAAAAATATAAATGTTTTTTTTTGCAAGGTCAAAAAGTTCTCTGCACACTAAACAATAGTTCAAACTAAAAAGGTCTTAAAAAAAAGAACCTTATTGTAAAATGCTATTTATTAATTTCAGTGACCTTCCTCAGTTTACCTCAACTAACAATTTCTTAACCGTAGCATGTTATTTTAACATTTACAAATGCATTTTTACAATCAAAAGTTGTTTGTAACTGTAACTCAAGCACAATGAACTAACAAGAACAAAGAATAATTGATGCTGTAAAACTACAGGTTATCGTTAGTTCATGCTACCTAATATATTAACTAATGTTAATAAATACAACCTTAACACACAGTGCTACCATAAATAAATAGTGAAAGTGCAATTTTTAATTACAGCCAATTAAAAATCAGACCAAGTATGTCATTGTACACTGAAGAAAGCTATGGGCTTCTGTTCTGAACTTTCTTTATACTATGCTAATGTAATAAATATAATTTATTCAGTGTGTGAATATCAACTTCTCACAAAATGAAATGTTACGCTAATTTCTACTTGGTTAAGACTGCTAAAAACATTTAACCAGATTTCCTTTGGTAGGACAAACACAAACTGAGTCAAACACAATTTTGGTAAACAAGGCAAGAAAAGCCTAAGTACTCACCCTGAAACTTTCCGTTGAATAGATGCGTTTTCTCCAGATGAGTTTTTCTTTGATAGATCAAGCACTCCATCTACTTTAAAAGGCATTAAAAAAACAATTATTAATATTGTTATTAATCTTATTAATGCACAAGAGCATCACAAGTAATTTTTACGCATTTTAAAACCATCTAATTTATTCAAAATCTATAAACAGAAATACCCTGTGCAGAAAGTTTCTTGTCAGAGCTAGGCAAAATTAATAAGTTAACAGACACAGTAAGCTAGGTCCTTCAAAAAGCAGGAAAAACTGTCCCATCAGGACAAAGCCCTAAACTCCTACCAGAAAGCCTACATGTTGAAGGCAGTGCACATGTATTGCATCTATAGATGTGAATAGATTTAAGTGCTAATGATTTGTTTGTGGTGGATACCTTGTTGCAGGGCCTGGGAAGCTCGGCTGACGGTGAGGTCCAGGGGCCCATCAGGATCTGGTTCATCAGGGAGAAGCTCAGATCTCTCATGCAGGACGTTTGGGCCCTCATGAGCCTGACTTTTAGATGCATACTCAAAGGCAAACTGTCGAATCATCTTCCGCATCAACTCCTGTGCCACCAATGGTATACCGGAATCACAGCTCTGAGGGAATTCTGGGAAATTGGAAAAACAAATATCTTTTCTGGTGCAGCGACACAGATTTGTGTGAACCTTAGCCATCACAATGTTATTAGTTCTAACAACTTATAATTATGAAAAATATTACATTTAATATACAATTAAGACATGTCTGTTATTCCTGCTACAACATAAAATTGCACGTACAGGCAAATATAATACGAAATTTGAGGTGACCACATTGTTAAGACAAAATGTTTAACATAAATACTGTCCTGCAGTTAAAACAACATCAAAACAGAATAGAGATAGTATCGCTTACCCTTCTTGCGAAATATAGCATGGAGAAATCGGTCTGCTTGGCACTGGAGTTTATCAGAAGTGGACAGGCCCTGAGGTGAGGGGGTTTCAGCAGGGGTTGGCGACCCGGGTACGACCACACCCGAAGGACGGTCCTGTCCCAAAAAGAGGAATGGTCAGTTAAGGCTACAGTTCCTGCTACCTTTCACAAATGGTACGCAGTGTTTGATTACAGTCCCACAGGCTCCATTATATTGTAACGAATATGCTTGCATTACCAACCCCTAGAGCAATAGCTGCTACACAAACAAACCTACTTATTCTACACAAGCGTCAAAGCAGGCTTTTCTTGACAGTGCACACAGAATAAGCACACCTTTTATGTGGCTTTTGAGGGTTGACTTACATTCTGTTTCTCTAGCTGCATGTTGCAGAAAGAGCAGTTTGCATCCATGGACCAATCATCCACAGCCTCTGGTTCACACTCTGGGGTAGAAGCACATGAGTCAGATATGATGCATTGAAATGGTTACAGAGCAATTAAAGACCAAGCAACTGATTAACGTTTTCTAATGCACACACAACCTAAAACCTCACCATCAAATATACTGAGATCTTGCAGCAGTCTTGGTCCATATATTCCCTCCAGTATACTTTCAAACCCTGCAATCAAAAATATTATCTTATTAGTATTAAGTCCTAGTAAAGAGTAAATGGGTCCTATGAAAAACCAATAAGCTCATATTTAAAAACTTCCTAGCAAAAGGTTGATGCCATGATATTATTACACCTACAAAACTGGCAAACGGTGTATTATAACCCCATAAGCTGTATAACAAACATAGAATATTCAGTGTAATATAACATTAATTGGTATGAGATACAGTGTTTGAGCCCCGGCTTAAACAGAAAAAGCAAATGCCGACTGCGTTAAGCACCAGCGGATGCGAATGCAGGTAAAACAGACGAAACGTAACGCGAAATGTCCGGTGATCTTAACGCTATGAGTGTATCACATTAACAATGACATGCAAAGCAATGTCGGAGCTTATTTACTAAGTGGCAACAGCGGAGATTTGCTGTTCTTTTCCAAAGTCAGTTTGTCGTTGTCCGCGGAGACTCACGCCCTTCACTATATTGATATTATATCCTCAGAAAATCCGCACAAAAAGCACATTTGTGTGTCGTTTGACATGTAACAGCAAAGCGTCACATAAAAGCGCGTGGAAGGGTTATTTAGACATACGTTTATGCTTTAACCATCAATCAAGTTAATGTGTGAATTTACGCTGACCACCTTAACAACACGGCTTCATCTTACAGAGAATAACACTTACACGACATCTAACTTTCCGCTTTCCTCAATCAAAAAGTCGGACAAAGAAAATGGAGCCCACTTAGCCGTTGCTCGTTTTTTCTGTTAGCTACAAAAACTACCTTAGCTAATGGCTCTTGCTAATGTTATTTTTGAACTTGACACGCTCGCTTAGCAACTCCGCCAGCTAATAGCGGCTGGGGGAAGGGAGCTCCGCGAGACCCGGGCAAAAAGAAACCCGACTCGAGACACGCTAGCAGCGCATCCGCACGCAGGACTACGCGATCAAACGAGGCTTTTCTGTGTTGTTTCGCTCTTACCGACACAGTGGATGAGTTTGTGCCGCCATGAGTCGAGTTCCCGCCGGAATCCTTTTCTTTCGGCCGTGCATTTGGAGCTCCGGCACTGGGTCGCCATTCTGTCCGTCCACCTTCCCCCGGCTCTGAGCGTGACGTCACTGCGCGTCACCATATCCCGGTTCTGATTGATTGACACGTGTCACAACAGGGTGGGCGGTGCTTAGCGATGTAAACAACCAGTATGGTCGTTTATTTAGTAAAATTGTTGGATAAATTCGGAGTAATGTTTCAAAAGAAAAAAAATCACCACTCACACGTGCGAAATTTGACCATGGTTTTACTACTGGAAAGTGTAATAATCATTTTTTGGTGCTCTGATTCCCATTTGTATAATCACAGTTTTACTACAAATACAACCACAGTAAAACCATGATTGCTATAGCAAAAACTTTTTTATTTACCATTAATTTGTGGTTACCATAGTTTAATTATAGTAATCAAGTAGTTTGGTGTAAACTGTAGTACAATTATGGTTAATTTTTGTATGGGTAGTTACAGTATTTGGTGAACTACAAGCAGCTTGTATACTTAGATACCATTAAGTAATGTAATAAGAATGCAATGATCATAATGATCATACAAATCACAAGTGCCGAGTGTATTTGTTCTGGTAATAATTTTGTTGCTGGTAGTTTAGCTCTGTGTCCATTAAGAAGGTGGTGACACACAAACCAAGTAAGCTTTGCCCATCTGGAAAATCAACCATTTCAAATGCCACTTTGTTAAATATGATAAAATCAGTAAAACGGCTGGGTTGACTATTTTTATTCTATATACTATATGACTATATATACAATTTCTCTTACCAGTTATTTATGATGTGGACTCTAATACCAAACACAATGTGTGTGTGCCCCTCCCCCTTTACATCAATGTGTGTGTGAGGTCCAACTGTCCAGAAAGAGGAAGCCACAGAGAGAACAGATGGAGATGGAGAACAACCACATGCACACTCATGCAAAAAAACATGTCTGCATTCAGAGCACATTCAATTGATTTTTTATTCTCCTGCTCTATTCTGGACCATTGTGCACTGTAGTTATATATCAAAGTATTGACCAATGCGTTAGCACTGATATTTTACAATGATATTATACAGATTATTTTTACTAAGTATGCGTCCATGGGTGCTGATATCAGTGTGTAATATGTAGACTCATTTTAACCTGTTTATATTTCAATACACTGCAGCTACTACATAAAAATAAATCTTACTTGACAGCATTATGTCTTGCATATCTATAAGTTTGAAATCTCAACCAAGAAACATTAAATTCCTTTTGTCAGCCCTGAAAACTATAAATAGCAATAGTAGCTATACATGCACTCTCCACTTCAGTTTCATTTTCACTTTCTCTCTCTAGTGCCTTTGTTTGCTTTAAGTAATATTCACCATAGTAACTCATTAGTTCTATAAAGATTTTAACAAATATCGCAAATATTGGGTGGCGTAGCCTTAGTTTTGCTTTTTTTATGGTTCTGTATTGGAAAGAAAACATGTCTTAGGTCTAATGATTATGAGCTTACCCCTTTGAGTATATTTTTATTATGAAGTATATTATGGAATATAACCGTATATTATTCAATTGTTTGTTTGTCTGTTTTGTCTTTATTCTTATATAAAATATGTAACTTGATATCATTTGAAAATGGGTGGTTTTTACATTGTAGCAAAGGATTGGAAACTATGATTTATTTTACACACTGATCTTGTTAGATAAGAACGTTTAGACGTGCATTTGCAATGTGTAACCCTATTCCCATTTTGACGTCTCTCTGAGGCGGTTTATAAAAGGAAAAACAATAATTGGTTTCACTTTAAAGGAGTCAACGTGTAAAGCAATCTGATTCATCTTGGTCTTATTACCGCACACACACACACACACACACACACACACACAGACTCCCAGTAACAGCATTTTCTCTAATTACTCATATGAGTCGAGTCCCTAATGCAACCAAGCTCTTAGCTTGGTGGTAACAATGCCCCTCCTCCACAGCTACTGTGGCTGAAGGTCTGTGTGTCTGCATGTTGGGGGGAGAGGTACTAAAACTTCATTGTTTCACTAGCAGGCACATTCATTATTTTGAAGGCTTGTTGCTATGTAAACCTCACTTGTTGCATTGTCCCAAAATAGGGTTGGAACCACTTACACTGTTATATTTGATGCAATGCAAAGTAACAGTGGGACAGAGTGACACAGCCTGTGTATGAATAACAAATCATAGTGCAATTGCATGACTATGGCAAATGCAAAGTGCAAACGCAGGACTATACATTTAAAAAGGGACGGGCAGGGGAAAGAGAGAAAGCAGAAGACAAAGAGAGAGAAAGAGAGCCACGTTGTAACAAATGTGTGCTTGCTACAAAGGTTTAGTGTTGTCTGGCTGTAACTCAGATTTGAAACAATGAGGAGAAGAAGGATTGAGATACTGTGCAAAAACCTTGATCATGTTCATACTGTCTGTTTTTCTTTCCACTCGCTCTCTTTGACATACCACAATTCATAGCTTCACAGATAAAACATAGATTCTCCCTCTGGATGAGTTCTTTTGATCTCTGGTGCCTTATCTCCTTGGCAACTACATCTGCAGCAATTAAAAGGTCTCCTTAGAGATACCCCTAGTGTGTGTGTGTGTGTGTGTGTGTGTGTGTGTGTATTACTTCAAGGTTATTGGTATAAGCCATCAGTGGGTTAGATGTTCCACCATACATTTCCCTGCTGCATTTATAAAGAAAGAAAGATGGGGTGAGATGAAACATGAGAGATAGGAAAATGAGAAGAAAATGAGATTTAAAAAGAGCTTAGAGCAATAATTTAAAATCAACATTGATTAAATGAAGCACAGGATAGGCGTGAAACACAATCTTATGAGAGGAATCAGTGAGAGGATTTAGTCTTTTTCTGCTCTAATACAATTTCTTCAATCCTCAGATCTGAATTACTGTTGAATAGTTATTACGCCTTATGCTTATATGAGCACATGACCCAGTATATTCTGTAAGTCCATAACTGGGATGAGGTCTTAAAATATATCAAGAGTGACAAGAAAATTCTTCAGAATTACACAGAAGAAAGACACAGAAAGACATGTTTTGTGTTAATAATTATTAATATTCATGTGGTTTTGTACAGGTTGTCTGGATTTAAATATAACCTTTGTTTACTAAATATACAATTACATAAACAGTGTGCAAGTATGATTTTGTGTGCGTGTCTTTGTCCAAAATCAAATCTATTATTAATAATATTATTATTAATAATAGTTTTGATTTTGGACAAAGACAATTATTTGGACAAAGACAATTATTAATAATAATGATATGAAACTATTAATAGCAAACTATTGTGTGAGCTAAAATATTCATAATGTTAAGTTTGTATATATGCTTAATTTTCAGTGGGAGCTAAATTATATATTAATGAACCTACTTTATATTTGAAATGCCAAATTATGATGGGTCTGCTTGCTTTTTAACTGCTTGACTGCTCTTTTTGACAGTTCATCTGCCATAATGATATATTTACTACATGTCTATGGTTTAACATGCTTGACCAATCCGCTGTTTTGTCAGGACCAGCTCTCTGGAAATGTTAGGGGACATAATGCTTGCTCTTGCTGAGCGTGATCAGCATAGGGTACTTGTTCACCCTTAAATGAAAATTCGCTGTTAATTTACTCGCCCCCAGGCCATACAAGCTGTAGAAGACATTTGCTCTTCAGCAGAGCTGTAAAGAAGATTTTTTAGCTGAAATCATGGTTCTGTAACAGAACATAAACTCAGAAATGTAGATGGATTTAAGCGTAACAGTTTATTAACAGCAATGAGCAAAACAGTGAATGACCAGGTAATGACCAGAAGAAACAGGCAGAGTAGATATGGATTATGTAAACACTTTTTTTTTCAGAGTAGATTGTGGATTGTGGAAACACACCTCACACGCTTCATCGGTCCAGGTAAGTGCATCAATAATCCTTATTTTAGGTATCAGATTAAAAGCACTGGAGAACACACAGAGATGAGAACACGCAGAGGGGAGACAAACAGAGCAGAACACACAGTCTTGCAAATAATGGAAAACTTTAACTCATTTGTCTGGTGGATCAGTAGCTTGTGTTGTGGAAGTGCTAAGACTCCAAAATACACACAAATAACCTTATCTCAATCTTCAGTTCATACAAACAAGCAGAGAGAATTTTAAAAGTCTTCACAAATTTCTATCTGAGCAAGAGGTTAATACATTAGTAAAAGAGAAAATGATAAAGGTCAAGATAAGCAGAATCGTCTTTTCAGATTTATCTTATCCTTACAGACTGAGGCCACAGAGAAAATCATGAAAACTGAGAATGCTTTATTCCAAAAATAGAGTCAAAATTGTCATCTAAGACAATACATGGCTGCAATATAAAAAACTGAATTTTAAATATAAGTCAGAATAATAACTCAGTCCCATGTTTAAATTTACACTTCCTTGCATTTCCCACTGTTATGCCTCCACTGCACTCCCTAGTGTTTTGCAGCCACCATATAATATGAAATTGCAGCCCTCAGTCTCTCACCTCTTTGTTGTTTTGTTCTCTATCCCAATGGATCATATTCCTGGATCAGATACATTTTTCCCAGAACATCGCACCTACAGAATCCATTAAACATATCTGCTGCACCATGAGGCAAAATAGAGAATCTAAAAAAAGAGGCAGGAGATTTAATCGGGTTTTATTTGTAATAAAAATAATGTAATTGACTACAGGTTAATGAATGCACCATTAGGTGGCAATGTTGCCATCAAATATATGCTTTCTATAAGATAAAAAGTTGTCTTCCTACAGGTGGCGCTTTATGGCTCAGAAATTTAGCAGGATTGTAATAGCATGAGCTTTTTTTGACCTTGCTGGAGACGTTTGTACCAATTTGAAGCATATTTTGAGTTTTTTTCAAGGCACCAGATTATCCAGATAAATGGGGCTGTAATGTGACAATTATGCCACATATTTGGTTTAACTTAAATATAACATAAACACAGTGACATCTTATCTTTGACAATATCACCATAAAACAATTATAAGAACATAACAAGAATGTTGATTAAATTAATAGAAAATTATACAAAAAATATTGCTTAAAGTAATAAATGAACTGTAAATTATTTTTTTTCTGTAGTCGCATGCTAGGTTTGAATGAGTTTGGTGTTGAATGGCCAGTGTGTGTGTTCTGGGATGTCTGAATTGTGCTAATAACACCAGAAACCACTAATAACTTTATGCATTATTGAAGCATTTAAGTGTACAGAATCCTCCACTGGGGCCCCTGTATACCTTGAATGTCACAGGATTTAAAGGTGTAAAATAGCCAGGATGTCCTCATTATCACCTATTTTCAAGTAACTGCTAAATAGGCATGTTTTTGTCAATATTGGACCAATTAAGACTAGCACTATTCTATTCTATTCTACATGTACTATGCTAGACATCTGGGACTTGTCACAGCCCTTACATATTGTTGTCCTTTTTTTAATAACTCACCTCCTCATTTGTAAGTCACTTTGGATAAAAGTGTTTGCTAAATGATTAAATGTTCATGTAAAATGTAAATGTTTTATCAAAACTGTTTTATCAAAACTGGTTCCTTACCAATGAGGAACATCACAACCAGTTATGGTACAAGAGCCAACAATACTCAGTACCAATGCAAAGTTAAAGAGTAAGTGAAGTATAAAAGTCCAAGTCTATAATATAATTAGTTGCTTCTAAAAATGAAGTAAAGCTACATACGCTTATGGATTGTGGAGTGTTATTTTGGTGCTTGTCCAGCAGGTGGAGCAACATATATTGGTGCTGACCAGCAAAACCAGTTCATGAAGCTGGTTGACCAGAGGACTAGCTGGTTAAGATGCCTGCTGGAAAACCAGCACACTGGGATCCCATGATGGGGACAAGCACCTAAAACTTAAAATGTGTTGGTAACCAGCCATGCAGGTCTTTTTGGCAGAATCTGTTCTCATGACAAACCTGTTTCATAACTGTAATAAAAATAATGATGCTGATTTATGTCACACTAAATAATGGCACTGTTGTATTTGGACGTTTTCTAACAAGATTTTAACCGATTAAGGCCCTAGGCCTGGCAGTGAATATGTTAACACTTTAATTTTTCCTGTATTAAGTGGTTTATAAAAACTCCTGGCAAGCATGCGAGAGCTCACAATATCAACAGGCTAATTTTCATGAAACCCAACAGTTTCCAAAGGTTTCTTGATATCTCTTACTCATGCTGTCTTTGTTCTTGTACGTTCTAGCAAGTAAAATGTCTTAAAATAGTTGATTGTACTGTATTGTCAATCATGTCTGTTGTTGGATTTTATAATAGCAATAATTTGATGTGAGGTTGTATTTGGCGAGGCTATGGGGTTTTTCGGTGCGTTGGTATAAATCAGTCAACGACTCTTGTTGAAAGATAAAATGTTTGGCAGGGGAGAAGGACTTGTGGTGTGTGAAGGAACGTGCAAACATCTCTGGTGGAATAAACCATTTAATCGTCTTCTGTTCCATTTCCTGCAGAAAATCAACGTTTTCTCATTAGGTCCCCCACATCCTGGCACTTGGGTTGCCAGATATTTCAGTAAAATGACTGAAATTGGCTCACATGCCCAGGCTGAAAATGTAACTGATCAAAACAGTAAAATAATCTGGAGATTCAGATGGTCTGGGTCAGTTTTATGGTTTATCGCTTTATTTTATGCTTCGACTTCTTTGTCTGTTTCAGTTTATATCTGCCTGCAGTTAAAGCCCCACACAATGAGACAGTAGAAACAGATGTTTTGGGTTAAAGGTGCCATTGAGAGACAGAGCGGGAAACACACAGGCACCTGGTTTGTGTTATGTTGTTTGGTAAGGCAACTAAAACAGTAGCATTGTGTGTGTTTATTAATTTTCTCCAATTAGGGACCAGTTTCAATCAAAATAAACTCACAAATACTGAGCAGGACCAATTTACACACAGACAAGGTCCAAAGTTAACTTGTTTCCTCTGCCAACAGTGAGTAAATGGAGAAGATTTACCACCCATAAACACTTGTTACTGGCCTTAATTATTTATGTTTTTGTGTATTTATATATAATGCACTATTATTTATGTATTTAGCTTATTTTTCTTTAAACCTTACCAGCTACTGGCCAGTTTTCAAAAATGTCCAAAGATTTCCAAAAGCGAAAAGTTTTTAATCGCATTTTGCTTTTACAAACAGTTATTTTTGGACCTGTACCCACACATGCACATGAGCATGTAAATACACAATAGAGACACACATTACGTATCCCCCTGTGTTTGTATTTTTTATGTATTGGAGCATCTCTTTCCATCTCTTTTTCTCTTTCTGTCTCCCTCTCTCTCATTCCCAGTCAGTCACTGACTCCTGAATGGATCCCTCATGATTAATGCATGACCTGTGGGTGTGTGTGGTGGTTGTGGAGACTTCTTGTATCCTGTTTTGACCTAGTGAAAGTAACTGAGTTGTCATGCACGGTTTTCAGACTAGAAGTTACTTTCATTTCTCTTTATTTTGACAATTTCTCCATCCCCTGCCTCATATCAGCCCCTACCTCTGTAAACTAGGCCTCTGTTTATACACTAATTTACAAATTCCTCAGATTAAACAAGCCATACAGGTACCAGCAGCCTGATCCAATTGAACTCTCACACAGACTGAAATCAACATCTTGATCAACACACACAATGTTATTTAGTGATGTTTTTGTTATTTATCATATTAAGTATGACCCTATATAATTTAGCTAACTAATCTCTAATGCTCTGATGTTCTTCCTTATATTAAAAAAAAACAACGCTTCTGTTCATCCTATTTCTAGCATCAGAACACGATTTCCACTTTTAAATGTAGCCTTGTAGACTTGGCTTGTTGGTTCTTAGGACAAAAGGTTTAATGTCCTCTCTTTGTAAGTCACTTTGGCTAAAATCTGCTAAATGAATAAATGTAAATGTTGTATAACTAAATGTAGAAGTCTTGTCGACTGCAGTGTACAAATGTAAGCCAAAAACCACCAAAAAAACCCACAGAGAATTCCAGACGGAACCTATACCATAACTAAAGAGCCAAACGTTTAGCAGTGATTATGCAAAACATCTGAGTGACAAAATGACCAATCAGAATTGCGTATTAATATTTGTTTTATATATTACAAGAAATTTAATGCATTATAGACATGCATATCTCGGACGGACTTATGCTCTAAAAATCCACTAGATGGCAACAACGGCCTAAACTCTCTTCAGCCTGGCTGTTGTTCA
Source organism: Ambastaia sidthimunki (assembly GCA_036877625.1). Taxonomy (NCBI): domain Eukaryota; kingdom Metazoa; phylum Chordata; class Actinopteri; order Cypriniformes; family Botiidae; genus Ambastaia; species Ambastaia sidthimunki. The sequence goes on along the minus strand of JAZGTK010011700.1, from coordinate 2,199 downwards.
GCTTTAGTTATGCATGGTCACTTAACAAGGTCAAGATCTCCTATTGTACATGTGTGGGTACAGATTTGACTGTACTTGCCAAGGTCCTTACAAATACAGAGAAAAGAGGTCAAAAATACACTAGTTAAAAGCTTCAAAAATCAGAAACACCATGTTTACTTGAAATTTAATTATGTCAACAGGTTTGTGGGAGGTTTAGAAAGTTGATTAGAGGATAGAAATTTATTATTAACCTGGTATAAAAGCAACAGAAGTCTATGAGATGTCCTTACTAATACAGTGAATTAGACCTGTGTGCGTGTCAGGAATCAGAAAATGAAGCTGTGGTTTGGTATGCTGATACAGTATACATGCACACGCATGTAATCTCATCCACTCGCTGCACTCTTATGATACTGACCCTGTGATTAAGTTTGATGTCATTTTTATTCTCTGTAATAATACAGGGCACAGGATACATATGGATAATGCATTGCAAAGCTGATTGTTTGAAAAAAACGTAAAGCTTTTCAAACTAATGATGGATGTGTTCATGTGCATGTTATTTGCATTTAGCTACAGATCCAGCGCTCAAAACCATTTGAATATCCCATTAATCAAAATTAGACATTTATTCAATCCAAGTACTGCAGGTGTGTATCAGAAACTCTCTCTCCCCCTCTCTCTCTCTCCCGCTCTCTTTGTTCTTCAGTAACTGCTGAAACTAAGCAGGCAGTCTGGTGATTATGGAGAAGTTTTGTCTACAAATGTCAATAGAGAATTTCAATAGGAAAACAGAGAAATGACAGACAGGCTAGGAAGAGTAATGAGGAAATCAAAAAGTATGATTTGATTGATTAGTTTGATGTTTTTTCTTATTTAATATGAGGAAGATATAGAGAGGAAGGAGAATTTCTTACATTGTTGGATACATATGTAGAGTGTGTATAAGTATGTATATTCACAGTGTATATACACACACTGACACACAGACACACAGACACACACAAACACACTGTAAATATACACAAACATACATGCTTATACTACATCATGTATCCAGTAATGTAAAAAATGCACATGCTCTCATGTTGATCGCTTTTTCCGACATCTTCAACATTTCCAACCCATAATTTTACAATTTTGCCTGTTTTCTCCAGACTATTGGGTGTAAACAGTTGTGCTGTGTGGCCAGTACTATTTACACTCGCCACAAATAGTCACTCTGAGTTCTTTTTTAATGATGCTTGTGTATATTCTTGTGTGGGATTCAACAATAATTTGTAATCATTGTGTCTATGCTGTCATGAGTTTTGGGGATATAAATCTGTGTGCGTGTCTGCCAGTCTGTCTTATGAGGCAGCAGTACATTGATTGGCTTGTGGCTAACCACAGACCCAGTAGGCAAGAAAAGAAACTATTAAATCCAATGTGTGTGCCTCAGTGTGTGAGGTTGTTTCAGAAGGAACATTTTAGAAACTAACATAGTTTTGAGTTTAAAGAATTTAAGCCCTAATTGCTGTTAAGAGAAATATTTAGGGCCCTTGTTCCCCTAACCAGAACTGTTTACCCCTGAGTGTGTGCATGTTTCTTTAATTCGGTCTGTCATTGTCTTTTAATTGAGTCTTAAACACAGAATTGAACACAGCATGAGGTGGCTAGGGAGTACGGGCGAGCGAGAGAGAGAGAGACCGATCCCATGATATGTAAGAGAGACATACCAGACACTTGATCATATGGCAGAAGTCATTTATTGTTTTCCTCTCTTTCTCTGTCGTATATCAGAGTTTGACAGTAAGTATTTCAGATGACTGACTGTATTTAAGTGTCATTAAAACAAAGTCAGCCATTGGCTAAGCTTTAACGTCACAGTGCCTTCAGGTCTTGATGTCACTCAGTAAAGGTATATAAATAATTTGAACAGTACAACTTAACATGAAAATGTTGGCATCATTTAATTGTCCTTAATTGTCTACTGAAATCTGTACGACGTTTTTCTAAGGAACACAAATTAGTTATTAAGTATTAAGTAAGTCCAAGTTTCCTATTTCTATCCAGTGAAATTATGTCAAAAGTGTCAATCAAAAAGATTTTAGTAAATAATGACCTAAGTTTTAGTCTGTTTTTCACTCAATGCTATCATATGGTTTCTGAAGACCTCAGATATAGTATATCAATCATATGAACTACTTTTATGTCCTTTATGGAGCAGGGCGAACC
>JAZGTK010011699.1:0-15409 GCA_036877625.1 Ambastaia sidthimunki | reverse complement strand
CAGACTCTTCAAGATTAATTCAGACTCCAGCTGTGATCAGTGTCTCTCTCTTTTGTTCTCCCCATTGCAGTTGTTTCTTTTCTCACTAATTATCTATATTATCTGTACTATCTATACGGTGCTCTCTGGAGCAGGTCCACACTGAGTGTGTGTGTGTGTGTGTGTGAGGGTATCTGGTTCAGAACTGAGGTCCTGTCCCAGTGGAACTGGAGAAAAGAACAAACCATGTCTGCTTTACTTTCTCCTGTGACTCCTGAATTCTGTTATCTGTGTTCAAACACACACACACACACACTTGCTATCAGACTTTATCCGGTATTGACGGTTCTTATATTTTGTCACTCTTGACTGAATCTTTACTGCAGTTTGGGACTGTTATCAAAAGGAATCCAGTAATTCTGGTTCTTGTGTGCCATTTATTCAAAACCACTCTGTTTAATTTAGCGAGCCATTACTCTGATTCACACAGATAACTCACCAGTTTAAGACCAATTTGTGAGTCTCTCTGAACAATTTATTTTAAAAAACAGTTGATAAGAGCGAACACTTTAAAAAGAGATGTTGTTGGTTTATTGTCTTTGTATTGTTTTGGGGCTCCCAGTCTCTCATCAAATTCAATTCAGTCCTCAGACTCACATCTCAGCTAAAGCTTCACAGCTCAGTTTATTTAGAAGGGGCTGTAGCACCACCATAGAAAAGTGGAACAGCAAACACTGTCAGAGATTTTTAGTACAGTACTCTGTTAACTAATTCTCAAAACCCAAACCTAGTTATGAATAATTTAACTGCCTCAACAATTTGACATCCCAATCATCCTTACAAAAATGAACCATGATTTTACAACAAATAAAACCAAACATTTATGATTACTATAGTTAAACCATGGTAACCACAAATTAACCATGGTTTTGCTGAAGCAACCATTGTTTAACCATAGAATTTGTAGTAAATCTGTGGTTATACAAATTATAGTGAATCCACAAAAAATATGGTTACTACACTTTTACCATAGAAAAACAATGGTTGATTTTTGTAAGGGGACTGAACATGAAACATTTGGCATGTTAATACACATTAATTTTCATAATATTGGTACAGTACATTAAGATGTGGTAGCCTGAGACTGCTCAGGAGAAGAGAGCTCTTGCCTTGGACCAGGCAGGAATTTTTATCCTAGAATTATCCCTGTGAATGAAATGGATGATGCAAGTGGTGGATTTGGGCCGTGTGATTTCCTCTTCCTGGCTGCAGAACCAGCAGAGAAGAGAGGGAGGAAATCTTGGCTCAGGATGGGAGAGCTGGACCAGGATGAAAGAAGAGACCTCAACAGAGAGGGAATTAGGCTGTACCAAAGAGGGTCTCCTGGATCATGATGGCTGAAGAACATGAGATGAAGAAAACCTCTGTCGTGGGAATGAGTGATATGAGAAGACTTTGTTGAGAAGAAGCTGACATAATCTTACTTGGATGCTCATGAAGGTTTCTGAATCAACCCCATAGTGATTCCCAATGCTTTCTGAATCATCTTTTTGACTTGATATTCACTGATAAAAGCAGACATGAACCATCTGGAATGCAATATTTATTATAAATCAATACAGTACTGGGTGTAGACCTTCAGAAATGTGGTATGACTGAAAAAACTGTCAAGGAGATAAAAAGCTCTCTGTATGAAAGCTGATTTGTTCAAGCAGGACACACTTCTGGATCAACAATCCAATCAAACAATCACAACCCTAATCCTAAAACCTGACTGGACAAAAGGCCCTAATCTCATTTCCAATCACATTTCTAAAATGACTACAGTGAAGGTCATTTTGTTGTCAAACACATCTGTGCCACTAGCAGCATTATTTTCAACAACAATAAGCCAATGTACTGCATCTTCTTGTGTTTCTTTGATTGTGTGTCTTGAAGATGACAAGCTGTGAGAGAAGAGACATCAAATAAAACTGATCACTGAAGTGAGTAAAACGTTCATATTAAATTACATTTACAGCTCAGGAAACTGTCTCATCGTATCTTTAAATATAAGAGCCTCATACTGCATCACAATGTCAACAAACACAATATATGACTCAAGTTAATCTCTTTAAAGAGCATCTTTGCTATCGATCACTATTAGAAAATGATTTAGCACTGCAGAAACTAGTCGATAAATACTGATAATGAAAATGATTGACAAAGATTTTCATTATTGATTGCTGACGTGTGCGCTGAGCAGTAAAGAACCTCCGTCAGTGATGTCACAGTACAGTAATAAAACACATCTGTATGATTAAAACCAGAAACGACCAAAGAGTGACTAAAAACACTTGACTGAAACAACAGCAGAAAAAAAACTGTGTACTGACACAATTCTTTACATGCTGATCATTTCCAAAATCCTAAATATTACTTGTTGGGATGTATTGAAAAGAAATGTTTAGAATGTTTCTGATTAATGTCAGTCTAGCCTTCAGATGGTACAATCATCTCCTTTATAGATGAAAGCATATGTAAAATACTTATAAAAACAGTGAACAAACATCTGCTTCAGTGTTATTGATTGTATCTCTTGAGTCTGGTAATGTGTGACTCTCTGTTAATAAAGAATCCTGCATGGTCTGGATTTTGCTCACAGCAGATGTGTAAGACTGAAGAGCAGTGTGAGGGTAAATGACCTGAGATGATATTGAATTCAGGGTTTGGGGGTCCTGCTGGTATTTTTCCTGATAAATTGCTGACAATTGCTGCTATTAACTTGTGTCAGCAATCTCATATTGAACCATGAAGGGCGGTCTTATCTTTCCCCCCTGACGGAAGGTTTGTTTCATTACCTTGATGTGCTCAGTGTTTTCTTGCCCTGAGGTGTTTTGTAGGTAACTGGGTGTGTTGTACTCCATCTTCCCCTTGAGTTCTGCACCCTAAACTTTTAAGTTATTAATAAAGTCCAACTTTCGCTAACTTGGGTGTAGAAATATATGAACATTGATTTAATGGGAATGAAAATAAATTTAAACAGCATTATGCAAATATTTACTCAAACTGACCAATTTTTCTCCCTGATTTAAGGTGCACTACTCAGGGTTCAACACCACCCATCATGTGTGTGGTCTACTAGAGGAGGCACAGTCCCCCACTCTGGGCTACAGAGACCTCCAGTTAAGAAGCAAACTTCAGCACCATAGACCTCCGACTGACTGCAGGTGTCAGGTGTATAATGAGGCTGTAGCCACAGGCTGCTGAAACGTGAGGAAAAGAACATTTTGAGGTTTGAGGAACTGAGATGGGCCTCCAAACGCAGCCAGAGATGAGTTTTAACAAGCCACACAGAAGAACAGTTAGTGCAGGAGATAAAGAAGAGAAATGAGGTTGAGAAGTCCCTGTCTGATTGTTCTGCTTCATGTAGTTTGCTCAGTAGTTGCATCATCATCACTCATCCATGACGAAAACAGATAAAAACACCACAAACACAAAAAGCAGAGAGCATCGAGCAGTCAAGCTCATAGAAACACGATTGTAAATTCAGCCTGAAACCACAATCAGAGGTTTGTGATGTTTAATCTGTTTATTATCTTTGAAGCAATCTATATGCCAGTGATTTTCTAAATGTTTACAAAATTACATTTTTTATCGATTTATGCAGATTTCTCTTGTAAAAAAATGTGGGATAAAGTTTGATGACTCATCCTGAACTACAAACATTTTTGTCCAATCAAATCAAGGTTCACAGACACACCCTTTGATACATCTTGGCCTAACGTTCAATTAAGAGGAAATACAACAGGAAAACCAACTGTTCTCATTAAATAACTGTTCACAGTCTAGTCTAGTAAAAAGGACAGCCAGTACATGTCAAAAGCAATTGGTTAACCATCACTGCCACATTTGTAGTTAGCAAGTAAACTTTCACTTCAACACTGTTAGCATCAACAACGCTTAGTGTTTTAGATGTGTTTGCTAGTTTTCTGGACCTGAAAAGCTCGCTGGACCACAGCAAATACATGAAAACTAACCGGTTGGAGTTAGTTTTTATAGCTAGGTGCTATATTTAGCTCTTTATAAAGGAATATGACTAGAAAGATGTTAGTAAGCTTGTTTCTTATCAGGCTGTAATAAATGTATTCAAGTTACTCAGTTTCACATTAAGCTTTCTGAGGCAGATATCACTGCTTTAGGAAACGCACAGAACCAGCTTTTTTCTATTCCCTTGCCCTTTTCCGACCATAATGAGGATAAAGTGTTACTATGGCAACCCAAGTACTCAGGTACAATTTATCTTTGTGAGGCCCAGTTCTAGCAAAGCACTGTGAAGGTTTCGGTACGAGGGGAAGAGGAAATCAGAGGCTTGAGAAAAAAGGAAAGCTACATCTGTGAGGCTTATATGGATGAAAATTCAATTAATTTGCTGCTAATCACAATCCGACAAGCATCAGTTTTTTTCTCCTGCACTACAAGAAAACGTCGCAGCTCTGAGAGTTTGTGTTAATGAGCTAAAACTGCTCATTTCAGATCTGTCAGTGTTTTGTCTTTACTGATCAGAAATTTATTATGCATCCATTATTGTTATTTTTTAAAAATAAAAATCAAAAACTGGTTGCATATTTATTATTGCATAAATATTTACACTGCTAATACACATCTGATGTCACAATCCCACAAAGCTTTCATCCAATCAGCTTGCTGCACTGTATGTAACACCTGCTTTGTCACCATACAATCATTCCCAACAGATAAAATCCGGTCCTGTCCTGCATTTGATCATTTCTTGTTTTTTTCCATTTTCCTGTTTCACTTGGAGATACATTTGATTACAGAAGTAAAACAGGCAACAGACGCCACTTTGTGTTGACTTTCAAAAGTTTTGTGTCTGAATTCCATTTTGCATGATTACCTTAAATTCAGTCCCAGCCGACAGTACAGTATCCAGCCGTCCTCCTCTGATTTGTGACTTGTGACAGGAGCAGATGAATAATGAAGCATGTTTGATATGGTGCCACTGAACCCTTCTCAGCCTTTCCTCTGGTTCTGCTGTGCATGCAGGTCAGCTTGTCAGAATATGTTATTGTAATTTGAGTTTAGCTCAGAGCCCATGGGGAGGAAGTCTGCCCCCTCTCCAGAGAATTACAGGAACTCCTTATATGGCTAGAGGACACAAAAGAGAAGGAGTGAAGGAGAGCGTTCATGGTTCAAGTCGGGTAACCTCTGAGGTTCCTCTTGCCTCATACCTCAGCAGGTTTGTCTGGTGTCCAGACGAGACTCTGGCTGACAAGCAGGTTTAATATACCTGTAGAAAGAAAATGATTGTTGTTAAAATGTTTATTGATTTCATTAAAGATAACAAAGATAAAAACAAGAGTTTTACTTTACTTCAGAAGAAGAAAATGGTAAACAAAATTAATTCATATAATTTAGTCATAGTATGTTGGGAAATGACCCATTTGAAAACGTTTAACTAAACCAAACCAATTTGCTAGCAGGTTAATTAGCTCACTAAAACATCATTAAATATAAATACAGAAAAAATAATCAGCCATATTCACTTGATAAACATTATTATTGATGGAAATATTCTGTTGCTGTAACATTCGAATGCAATATTCAACAACAGACCTCTGAAACATCTAAAAGTAATAACAGTGTTTGACACAAGGAATGAACAACACAGAAGAATTCACAGCTTTCAAAAATGGCTACTTGAGTCTCCTCATGTTACTTTTTTTACACTTAAAAATCACTGACAACAGTGTTAATAAATCTTGCTTGATACTTGTGTAAAAAATTGTAATGTAAAATTCTGGGTAAAGTCACATTTTTGTTATGTTGCACATCATCAGCTACAAATAGTGTTTTTGTTTCATCAAATGAATGTAAATGAATTGTGACAAAATATTTCTTAAAAAAATGCTGTTGCTATTTGTGCTTCTGTTGTCTGTGTTAATGTTTCTTCTGCAGTTGTAGCCACCGAAGTTTGTCTCTGTAAAATAAACGATTAAGTTGGTACCTTAAAGATCTCAAACCTGAGAATGAATTATGGTTTATTTTGAGAGCTGTGCTAATTAGAGATTTAACGCTCACTGTGTCTTCTGAGTTCATGGCAATCCCAAAATATATGCATGAAAACTCGGCTGTTCAAATACATGCTGAGTTGTTGATCATTTATTATGCTGTGTGGGCTAGAGGGGCTGCGTGTTGAATATGTATCACCAGGCTCTTATCCTCAGAAGCTCGACACCTTTGCAGCTTCAGGCCATGAGAAACAGTTTTTGCAGCCATTTTGCAGCAAGAATGCTTCCCACACATTAGGCTAATTTGTTTACCAGCCTTTTCCTCACATGAAGGCATTTAGCACCATGCTATCATTTAGCACTGTGAATGTGAACAACAGAGGGAGGGACAGACTGATCCGGAAACAGCTTCAGTTCTTATTCATACTGTGCTGGCAATACCAAGACTCCAATTAACAGTGAAACAAGTCAGTGAGGTGAAATTGGAGCAATAGACAGCAATAGACACACTGACACTGAGGACCTTGTATCTTACTGCACAACCTCATTTTGTCCAATCAAAGGCTCTCTAGATTAAAAATGTCTATCCCACTATAATAAATCTGTCTCGCCATAGTAAACAGCAAATCAAGTTCTTGGCTGTAACACCCCAACTTCCTGTTTCTACAGGAAATGACAACACACAAAAGAATCTGTGCCTGGAGTGTTTCTGAAGGTCATGCTAAGCGATCATTTCTCCAGCAGGAATGAGTGAGATGGGATCAGACTGTTGGCATTCAGACTCAAGTTTGATCTGTTATCCACTGGGGAAAAGAGAAACATATATCGACCTAAACTTACAAAACAATTCCCAGAACCTTATAAAGACAGGATTCAGTATAATGGGAATGAGAACGGTGAAGACAGAAGGAAAGCTTCTATACATCACATACTATGAGATATTTTTATTTAACTACACAAACGCAAGGACAGCAGTTGTTTAAAAGACTAAGTCTAGACTGTCACTTAAAAATGCCATAATAACTTTGAGAAAATTTGGAAAAGCTAAAACGTCTATTTTCTCTCATTTTAAATGGGTGAACAGGCATCCAGTTTGGGCAGCACTGACCCCTGCATTTTTCTGAAAGTAGTATGCATACTAAGTTGTTTCAAGTATGAAAAGTCTTTTTCAACAACCAGACTGCATCCGTCGGGTCCCATGATGTCTGCCTGAAGAGGCTGCCAATATGTCTGATGATTGTGCTGTCGTTTCAGTCTGATATACAGAAGCAAAGCATTTATCCCTCAAGTGTCAGATCATCTGGAAACTTTTTCATGAGTCACTTTAGGTAGGAAAGTAAAAAACATAAATATTAGGGCTGTGCAAATATCAATACAGCTAACGATATTCCAGCCTTTAGTATCGTCACACAATGCATTTCACTTCAGTGTGTTCACTGTTTAGTGACGCTGTCCAATGTCCAACACCTTTGCTAATAAACTGGAATGGGAGTTATCAGTATAATGTGATACATGTACAAAATACCTCAAGCTGTATTTTCAGCTGTATTTTAAAAGTATTGTAACATTGTATTGGGACCCACGTATGATGATAAATGTTGTATCATGAGCCCCTTGTCAATGCACAGCTCTTATAAATATACATGTAAACTAAGACTAGTTTACTAGTGGCGTTTAACAGTGGCAGAAGCTGTTTAAAACAGGATGAAAGAGAGATAGGGCCCGAAGCGGCCGTCAAATCCTGGTTCTGCTGATTTCTCAGTGGGTCAGAACGTACACTATGTTTGTCCTGTAGGGCACAGAAAGAATTTAGCACCAGCCAGTTAAAGCCCAGCAGATGTTTTGGCTGGGTGCCACACAACAAGAAGGGCAGAATCAGAGCCCTGATGCGTATTTGGGAACAGGCCAGTTTTAAGACTACAATTTTAATTCATCTTCTGTTCTGGATATATTTTTCAGGCATAAAAGAATTGCTCCCTGTACACTTATTAGCATTTTGCAGGACTCACACTTTTGTGAAAACACTCGCATGTTTTGTCTTGAGAGTTCTCTGTGTAGCCGGTGATTTCCGCAGCACAGTGCTGGTTTATACAGACATCAGGTGACAACAACTGAAATAAAGTCTTTCAAACTTATTATGTACTTTCAGGTGAAGCTATTGAACACTGTAGAGAAGCATGTAACAACAGCAGCTGAACTGAAGCCAGCTTACATCAATGAACTAAACGCTGGAGACTTTCTATTTGCTAGCTGCTGTAAATCTCACATTTTTGGAACAGAATTTGAATTTAATCAGATGCAGGTGAGATAAATTATAGTTTGTTCTGAAAGATAACAAACAAAATATACTGCAGCACTAAGAAGCAACACATAAAACATAATGATGTAATAATCATGTGCCATAATCAATAAATAGGAGATGTTTATATTAATCTATGAATATGCACCGATTCATTTCATCCTCTGTTTATCTGAGAATCCAAACCAGCCAAACAAATATCAGGATTGACACAAGCAACAGTGTTCATTCAATGAGGGGCTTTTCATTCATCTAACCAATGGAAGTTGAGAGGAGTGTTCAAAAAACCTGTCTAGCACCTCTCAGACCAGCTCAAACTATCTTAGACTAGTGCTGTTTATTTTCCCTGCAGAAGACAATCCAGTCTAATGTCTTCCTGAAATCCAGGCGTACCCGTCCTGTGGGAGACATAGCTCACCTGAATCGATTACCAACACAGCATTTGTGCTTTCCAGTACAGAGCTTTCATTAGCGTTTGTAAGCGTTTGTTCTACCTCATATTTGTGATTGTATATAACATTACATGATGCCAAAACAGAAGACTTGCCCTCACAGTTCACATCAAAAAAACTGGGTCGGAAAGGTCTTTTAATATTCAAACAACGTGCTAAGTTTGAAGAATTAACCTCAAACAGCCTCATGTGCTGTTTATCAGAAACCGCCAGATTGCACCTCTACAGCGATCCACCCGTCACCGGCAAACATTAATATTCAAAGCTTGTCATCACAACACCAGACTTCTTCATTCGCGTTTGACTCATTGAATGCAGTGTGACTCCTCATCAGGCCCAGCTGCATTATTTAGCGTTCGCTCGCTTCAGGCCATTTCAGCCGTGGCTCGTTTGATCTTTCTGTCTCGCTTATGTCACATTTTTCCTCTCCACCTCATTTTGTTCACTATTAACAATGTATATGATACTGGCAATCGCTCAGGCTAATGAACAGCCCAGAAACTCTCTCTGCAGTCCTGAAAGCATTACATCGACTGTTCTGGACGTTTCTCTCATTGTCTTCTCATGAGGGCCGGATTACAAAATCTGAACGTCAGGATTAAGTGTGAAGAATTTAGAGAAAGGAAAAGGTGGTTTAACCTCTTAAACTAGTTTGAAGACCTCACACAAAATCACGTCAGACATTTACTGTCCTGTGCCTGGCTGAGGTGAATTTATACTGAGATAAAAGTTGTTTTTAGTAAAATAATTATTTTAATTAAGTCCATTCACTGTACAGAGTACAACAATTGACTGTTCGTACAGTAAATAAAGCTCTGTGGGCTTAGCAAAAATTCACACAATTTAGGGATTTCTAAACTCTATCTGTAGTTAAAACAAGGTAAACAGCAGATATAAACTAAACTCCAGCATATTTAACTAGTTGCTCTGCGATGAGTCCGCCTATTCAAAACAGCTTTTCATGATTAAAAACCTCCTGTGGCATCTGCACTGACGTCCATATTAAACAGAAACGTATGGTGGAGAAAGCAGCAGACATCCCACATCATTCCTCCTCCAGCTGTGTTTGACTACCAGTCCACCTGATTCCAGAAGATTCCATCAGAAGATTCCATCAGAAGATTCCATCAGAAGATTCCATCAGAAGATTCCATATATATCAAAAATGTTATTCTTAAGTATAGCAGGATGCTGGAATCAATAGTTTCAGACGCAACAGAAAATGTTAAAAATGTAAAAGTCTTCTACTTAATCAAATCTAAAGAGTGCTTTAATGTAATATTCAGTATGTGTTCATTTAATAGGAATGAAATAGGAGATCATAATATATTAACATGCTTAAAATATATCTAAAAATCATTCATTCCTTTTTGAGAAGAAAATGGTAACCTCACTGGATCTCAGTTTTAACAGCGTCAGTACTGAAATTTCTCCTGTACTTGTTTAAAACACTGGAAATGAACACTGGCTTCACAACGACAGGAAACTGTCTCTTACTTTCAGTGCATTTACAAGAACGTTTTGTACATGCCTAAAATGGCACCATGAGAAACAAAAGCGTCTTTCATTTGATTTCCTATGAGAGATTCATGAAGATTAATGATTTTATTTCCCAAGCTCATAAACCTCAGCCAGACTCCATTTTTTATGTTAATCTGATTTCCTGAGCTCCTCTGGGCAGACAATGTCATTTAAAAAGCGCCCCCTCTTACAGATATTTCAGCCCAGCATTTATTCCATTCATACGCAAGTCTTCTGTGCCCCCTGCTTGCTTTTACTTATTGAGATAACAGGCAATTTAGCTGTTATTTATATCCCCCGATTCACGCTGTAACCTACTGCACGGTGGCACAACATTTTTTAAAACAAACTATCTGTGAAAAGAATAAAAACTGATTTATGGAACAGAAAGAGAAGTTTCCTGAAAAAAAATCAGAAATCCAAAGTAAATTCCACAGTCATCTTCAGTTTGCTTGCTCAGAGCTTTAAAACATCACAGCATGCTTTCAAACAATATGAGCTGTGAAAGAAGCACAAATAATAATGACTTTAACTGAAGTGAAAGAGGGCAATTTGCTGAAAACCACCATCATTTTTCCACTATACTCACTCCCTACCCTAATCTCTCCCTTTTTCACCTCCCTCTGTCTCTCTCTCTATTTCTCTCTTTGTGTGGTCAAATAAAAATTGGTGTAACAGCATAAAGCATGCCGCACTGCGTCACTAACACACATCCATCACAGAAATAGCCACCATCTCGCCTCCATCAGTGTCCTGGAGTTATCCTGGCTCAGGTTAAGCTCTAATGCCACTGTGGCAGGCTGAGATAATAGCACAGTTGTGCATTTATAACCCGTACACACATATAAACACAAACACACACACACTTTCTTGCTGGACATGTTGGCGGTCTCCTCTTCCACCCCCCGCGGTGGTCCCAGACAACAGCAGATGGCTGCAAAAGCACCACTGCCCTAATTGTGTGAGGTTAGTGAGAAGTAGAAGCCAGTATAATGAGGGCCAGTCCAGTCTTGGCATCTTCTGTAGTTAAATGCCCTCTGGGCTGATGGGGGCCAATGGAAAGCTGTTCAGGGCCAGAAATGCATATAAATGTGTTCATAGAGATGGAAAGTGTAAAAAACAGCAGGTTACAGCAATTGTAACACATTTTGGGATCATAGGGCTTCACGTTCATCAGCTGGTGAACGGTGTAGATGAGGAAATCTGATTACTGTATGTGATGGGTTAATTAAACAAGCTGGTTAAAATCTAGCTCACTCAAACTCATCCTCATGTTGGTCGAAACCTATTTATTCACGCACACACACCCCCACACATACACATACATGTAACCTAATTGTGAAGTGTTACCTGTGTGTGTGTGTGTGTGTGTGTGTATATACACATATAGGTAACCTATATTTATATATAGGTAACACACACACACATACGCAAAAACACCTACACAAATAGACGCTGTGATTTATTTACTAAGATTGTTAGTTTGTTGCTGCAGTAGGTGATGATAACATCTCTTCACTTCTGTTTGTGCTGTTAGCTGAAGTCTGAAACTTTGTGAACTCAACAACTAAAGAAGATTTCCATTTCAGATTCTCCAGCTTCTTATTTCAATCTGCCAAATCTCTAAATCAATTCGCTGTGTTCTGAGAGAGTGTCCTCTACCCAGAGCCATGACGGACCTCCGGAATTCCTCAATGCAGCTCGCAACAGCCACGTTCCCATCTAACGAGGAACGTTCTCAGAAGTTCTGTTAAAGGTTAAAATCTTCTTGCAGTAACGTTATATACAAAAAAACATTATTCTGTATTATATACTTAAAACATTCTTACAACCTAAAATTGTTTAGCAGGATTGCTGTGTCTTTAACCATCTGTTTGCCACTGTAACACTGTCTCTATAAACTCGTCCCTCATACAGTGATGTAAACATTTACATACAGCATCTCATCTTCTGCACGGCAGACACTGAACAGAATGAAGCATTCAGAGGTTTGTGGAAGTGAGACTGAGAAAAACACTTGTACTGTTATAAGCGTTCAAAACTGCATTAGCCACACAGTGCACATCAGTTACCCACACGGTCCAACGGACAAACCGGTTCAGTTCAGCACAGACCAATCTGAAATGTTTAGCACGACCTACAGTAACTGCAGTGGGAAGCGTGATGTAATCCGTCAGAATGATGTATTGCGAAGTGCTGTTGGAAGTCAGACACCTCAGAGGTGCTCAGATGAATGAAAAATTTAAACTACACAAGTCTTACAGCAAATAAACACAAATGCTAAGAGTCAAACTTTTCATATCCAATCAATGTAAAAGTCCAATAAGGGCTCCAAACTTCACATGACAAAAACATGTGAAAACATCATCAAAGGTTTTACATCGGGTTTCCATGGCAATTTACACGATTCACAACAAAATGTTGCAAATCACACATTTCACAACTGATCATGTGCTTTTCTGTGAGGGCTAAACTGAGATTTTATTTTATTACATTTTATTAGATTATTTTTTCAAAATAATTTCATTTTGTTAATTAAATAATGTAAGTTTGTTACCTCTTACAGTAACTTAATCATCAGAATACTGTTGTCATGTCTCGAAAGATACGGTCTCTTATAATTGTACAAATTAAAGGATTTGTGCCTCTAAATCAGGTCCTGCAGGTTTACACCAGAGGAGCGTCACATAATAGCACCAGTCACACACTTTGAGTAATCCTGCCATGCTGTTGATTCACAGAAGATGAAATTACAGTCATCACCTGCTGTTTCCTGTCTTCTCATTACTGCAGCCCCTACAGAGTGGAAACCAAAAAATTTTCAAATTGTAGCTGCCTTTCTTCTACCAACTCTCATGTGTTGAAATGAAGGTCTTTCCTATCTCCAGAACATCACCACAGCTGAAGGCAGCCATCGGGATCAGCTGAGGCCGCTGATTCCCTCGACCCGTAAAGCTGCACGTGACACGTTCTGGTCCCGTTACCTGTTTGGCAGTGATACTGATAAATATTCACTGATGAGCACGTGTGATGTGAGCAGTGAGTGGGCTGTAATATGTGTGTGGGCTGGTGGGCACGATGCGCGGCGGCTGCTGTGTAATTAAGAGCATGCTAATTACCACGGCTGTTGCCGTAGTGACGGAGTTCAGGGGCCTGATCTGGGCTGGTCCCTGGAGGATGGAGACATTGAGAAGGCCAGATGGAGGGCTCAGGTAGACGCAGGCGTCCAAACTGCTGCGCGCTACTCAAGTGACCTACACACGCTGATGAATCTGTTAACTTTTAAATAAAATGAGGTACACACTCTAGAAGTTTTCAGTAATGTGAAAGCTAGGCTTTCTGGGAATCATGTTACACAAGCAAAAAATAAATAAAACCACATAAATGAAACCGCGGGGGCCCCAGAAGAAGAGGTGTTAATAAAGTGGAGCAGGTTCCACACACAGTTGTAATTATAGCTCAAAGAAGACTGGATTTAGCCACAGTGTGTGGTCGCCAGTAAACCGGGTCCAAGGTACAGAGAGAGTCCCAATACTCGTGTCGCATTGAACTATGCCAACGAATATGGCTCATTTGTCAGCCATTTTCCTCCCAACTAAAGCTAAAAGAGATAAAGCCAAGAGAGAAACAGGCCAATGTATTACTCATCTGCTCTGAGATTCATTAAGGGCCTGTGCAGGTTCTAATTTGTGTGGAGCCTTATTTACATGGCACAGCTACAGCTATACCCCTGTGCCACCCTCAGACCCAAAAAGGCATCAGAGAGGAAACTGGCTTTAAAATGCACCAAATAAACAAGAGGTTTGGTCCAGCACATCAGCTGCACTGAGGAACTAAAGCCTCCAAGTGGTTTGAAAAGATCATTAACAAACTGCTGAGCACTAATTTCTGTGATTTATGAAGGTTTAACACGGTGTGACCAACAGTATTTTCATTTTCAACAGGCCAGACTGGAGATGGGAAGCAGCCAAAATATTTTAAACATTCCTAGATTCCTACTTTTAAAATAACATTTTAGGTTGTACGAATGTTTCTCTAACGTTTTCATTAAGAAACAAAAATATTTAAAAATTTGTTTTGAAAGTTCTAGGAATGTTCAAATCATCCAGTTTTTAGACATTGTATTGATGTTATTCAAATGTTCTTTAATTTTGTAAACGTTTTTAAAATGTTCCACTAACAACTTAAGAACACTTTTTGATGCATATGATATATAAAGTTAAAAACATTATTGCACAAATGTTTTTAATAACTTTGAGAGAACATTTAGAGAACGTCAGCCAATGTTCTGAGAATATCACCTAAATATTAAGTTGTTTTTGATAAAAGCGTCTTCTAAATGCCTAAATGTAATGAAATGTTCTCTCAGTCTATTGAAAAAACAAAACAAATACAAATTAAAAAGCACATCTAAGCGTTTTTACCCTCAAGAATAAAACAGAAAGTCAGGAGAACCAAGCAGAACGTTGTAGTTACACTTTATTTAATATCATCAATGTCTAGGAGAAACAGTTGAGATCTTATTTCCCAAAGGAAACAAATCACAGTTTCTTTAAGCTAGTCATGAGTTGGTGAGAGAGGTTTGTAAGAGAGCGGTTGACTCCATTATCTGGAAGTTCTTGTCCTGGAGCTTGAGCTGAGACTTCAAAGAAGATTCAAGACTCATTGTTAGAGGGAAACTCCACTGTTAGGATTATCAAATCATAATGCCATCAAAGAGAGGGTGTCTTTGAAGTCCCTACATGACAGAAATAAACCTACATGTTATTCTTCAGTTTTTCATAGGTCACAGGGACCAGACGGTGAGGGGACGCAATTAATGGGCAAGGGCAGAAACTGACTGTAAGTGGGGTAAAAACAGCTAAGTTCAAGAAAGCAGATAAACCATTTTGGGTTAGAACTCCAGGGTGTCTTCACTTTATCTATATCTCCGCTTCTTTCTCCTCCTGTTTAAGCCTGAGTTTAATATTTTTCCTTCTTAATATATAATCCTCAGTGCCTTGCCCCAAAGGAAATGGAAAAAACAGACTTCCTCCAATAACCTTTCCACAGAGTTAATCCAACAGAGATTTGTGCGGCTCAGAGGGAAAGAAACAAGGAGATTGCTGCAGCCTATGTAATCTTATGCATGACCCACAAAAATGAGA
>JAZGTK010011698.1:0-15409 GCA_036877625.1 Ambastaia sidthimunki | reverse complement strand
ATCTGGCCTTACTGTAATTTTGATAAAAATGTTTAGCTGTTTGTAAATGTGTCAGAGAAAATACATCATATACATGATCAACAGCTGTATTATAATAATGGCCATCCTTACTTTCAAGCCCTGTTCAGTATATGCAACGATAAGGGTTGTATACTAATGTTTACAGTTCCCTGATAACCCTGGTGAAACAAACATCTAATTTTCTCTACTTTTGTCCATCGTCTTCTAGTTGACTTACCCAGTCACCTTAAATGTTGGAGGTCACCTCTACACCACCTCTCTCTCCACTCTTCAACGTTACTCAGATTCCATGCTGGGTGCCATGTTCCGTGGTGACTTCCCCACCACACGGGACGCTCAGGGAAACTACTTCATTGATCGGGATGGGACGCTTTTCCGCTATATATTAAACTTTCTACGGACGTCTGAGCTCACTCTCCCTGTTGACTTCACGGAGATGGACCTTCTGCGTAAAGAAGCTGACTTCTATCAGATCGAACCTTTAATCCAATGCCTCAATGACCCAAAACCACTGTACCCACTGGACACCTTTGAACAGGTGGTGGAGTTGTCCAGCACTCGCAAGCTCTCCAAGTACTCAAACCCTGTCGCAGTTATCATCACACAGCTAACCATAACAACCAAAGTCCACTCGCTGCTCGAGGGAATATCCAACAACTTCACCAAATGGAACAAACACATGATGGACACCAGAGACTGTCAGGTGTCCTTCACCTTTGGACCATGTGACCACCATCAAGAGGTGTCTCTAAGGGTCCACCTCATGGACTACATCACTAAACAGGGATTCACGATTCGTAACACACGAGTGCACCACATGAGTGAGCGTGCCAACGAGAACACAGTGGAGCACCACTGGACGTTTTGCAGGCCAGCTTACAAAGTAGAGGACTGACCAAATCATTGTGAGCTGTGGTACCATTCAAATGTGGTTTCTGCTGTTTCCAATGTTCTCTAAAAATTCCATTGTCTGTTAAGACCAAACTCATCTGTAAAGGAGAAAAGCGAAAGGGAATTAATTGTAAAGGATTGTCATGTTATGCCAGCTACTTTCATATCAGAAGTTCATAATAAAATCTAACAAGAACCATAATATTATAACAAATATGAATGCATTCGCAATGCATATACAGATACTTGCAGTAATGTATGAACAATCACCAAAAATTGTTACTTGTTTTCATTTGATCAGGACTGAATTTTGTTAAACATCAAGCACTATGTGCAACATCAAGATAATAATGTGCATGTATTTGTAACACATTGTTAATGTATTAAATGTCAACATGCTGTAAATGGAAATGAATTGATTTGTTGCCCCACTCCATCCTTAAAAAAGAAAACATCAACAATACCGTCATTGTAATTTTACTGCAAATGACAGGACACCTTGGTCATAATGAGCCTCATTTAACGTTTCTTAAACGTAAGATTTAATTTAAAGCGTTGAATGGTTGATTAGCTTTTACTAATACTAAGTTTCTGCGTCTTGATATGTTGCAACAAGTTTAATCAGCCTTTGAACGTCAATAGAAATTCTTTCCCCTACGCCAGACTTGGTAGAGTCCTGTCTGCGGACCTGTGACGTCAGACGCAAGGACGTTTCTGTCGCCATGTTTTTCTGTTCTGCAGAGTTACATGTGTGTTTAGATGCAAGATCATTGTTGAAGGGCACAACTTCGTATGTTGCGTTTTCCCAATTGACATTTTTATTAGTGCATGTTATTGTGAGTGATCTTCTAGGTGGGTGATTTATTGTAAAAGAAAGATGCTCAAAAAAAGTGGAAACCTAAAATACATATTAAGTCTTGTACCGGGGAAAAGACGATTTGGCCCGTACAGGTTTTTGCCCTTGTTCTTTTGTATCGGGGGTGTCATGGAGTGGATCATGATTAACGTGAGAATAGGAAGAGAAACATTTTGTAAGTAGGACATGTATGTGTATTATATCCACGCTTGTCTGGTTTAAGTGCGTTCTTGTGCATCCATTCTGCGTTTATTCTGCGCAGTATTGTCAAATATCATTATATGCGCACTCATACAGGTTTACAAACCCCGTGTGTTTATCCAGACATAAATGTAGTTGCTGCACGTTGATTTATTTATTGAAATATATAATAATTGAAATATACTATAATCTATACTAGATAGTCTATACTTTTATTGTCAAAATGTTTTTAGTAATATACAAATATAAAATACGTTCAAAGTACTTTTCTTTACGTAAAGCAAAACTAAACTCGTTAAAATAAGATAAATGTATGTGTATGAAAAATTAAAATTTCTGTAATGGTATTTGTGATGGATATGTAATTATTTCGTCTTGCTCAACAGATGACGTCTACAGAAGAAAACAATCGGAGAGGGAATACGAACAGAAAATGAATGAAGGTGTGATAGTCCTCAATGAATCTGAAGTCAAATGAGAATCTGTTTCTTCAGGACACACTTGAAGGACAACACAGTCCTCACATGAAAAGACTATCAAAACACTTCTGCAAAAGACTGTGAATGTTTGTTTTTGTGTATATTAATGCGGAGGGTGCCAATTTTGTATAATCCGGCATAACAAAAATCTGTTAGTCAGTCTAAAGTCTATTCATCAGCAATCGTGAGTGTCGGTTATAGTGCATAATTTATGCCATTTGTAAGTTGTCCGTCATTAATATTTTATGATGTATTTAATGAAAATAAATTACCAAAGTTTATCTTCAGAGAATAGATTGCAGGCAAGTCATATTTATTTATTTATGAACAAGGATAACATTCCTTTTGAACGGTTTTCCAACTTGGTTGTACTGCAGTCTTTCTCTGCACCTTTACTTTTAGCAATACGTTTAATGAAACAAACATAATAATGATTACATTTTAGAAAAATCAAGCAAACAGTTATTGCCTTATATATCTCTTGAAAGATAATCTAAAAGTCAAAATTCAGTATTAAACTGTGAAACCTTTGTGAATGTGCTGTCTAACATACAAATGCTATGGTGACAGTGGTTGCCAGTTAGACAGTGGCTCAAACAATGCATTTGTCCTGCCTCAGCAGGTCACTTGTAGTGTCCAATCGGTAGAGACCTCATACAGATGAAGCTGTTGGGATACTGGGCCAGCATCAGTGGGTTTCCATCAAGCCGAACCTCCATCAAGTTGTATCTAATATAATGCGTGTTGTTTCCTTTGCAAAAAGTGTCATCCGTGAGTTTTGTTATATTGTTGTTCTGAAAAAGATAACACATGTACAACATAATAAATAACTGTTGGGGGAGCATTTATATATATGGATGTTTAAGTTTAAGGAGACTCCAATGTAAGCAGTAATGAACATACGTGTAGATGAACTACACGCAGACTTTCAGGCAGGGATGGAATAGCTTCCAGCTCATTATCTCCAAGGTAGAGATAAGACAACTTATTGAGTTTCTAATTCCAATGGACATCCATCACAACAAACAAAACCAAAAAAAAATAAAAAATTAGAACACTAGCTTAATGCAAAACATGTCTGATTAGTTTTTTAACTTTACCTTGAAAACAGTTGCTTTTATTCCCTTGGTTTTAAGTAGATTGTGGTTGACATTAAAAGACACAAGTTTTGGTGGCAACATTGGCAGTTTGATAAGCTTGTTCTCAGCTAATGATAGTTCCTCAAGATAAGTGAGTTTTGAAAAGGCTCCATCCTCTATTTCTGAGATTAAGTTGCCAGACAGGTCAATTCTTTTCAGGGTCACTGTAAACAAAATGTGAAGACAAATTCGTGTTTGAAAATCTGAGGAACGTAAACACTCACAGTTCTGTTTGTTTGTGTTAAGGCCATTTTGCACCAAATGCAAAATAAATTGTGTTTGTATTTGTGTGATTTTTATGCCTCTAGCAGCAAGAGGCAAAACTGGATGCATTTTTAGTTGGGTTTACAAAAAAGTCCTCCCATCTGCCATTGGTTGGACAGAGTCACACCTGGAACTCATGCAATTAGTTGAGTTAATGTGTTCTTGTTATGCTAGTCAGAGCAATGTTTTGTTAACACCCCAGAGCTTACACTTTTATCTTTGGATATTAAGCTAAGATAGGAAGAAGTATGTTAACTTAAAAAAATGACACGTTTAGCAAAGTTTCACTCATGATTTCTTTCAGTAAATCCAGCTTTAGTTCCAAACATTACACATTGTATCAACTGTGGCCACACCTAAAAGGACTTTTCTAGCACTCCTTACCAATATCAGCAAAATCTTTGCTGGTTATTTTAGTGATTTTGTTGAAGCGTGCATAGAGATAAGCTGTTTCCTTCGGCAGTGGTGGCACTGTTGTCATGTCTGGGAAAACCTCCTCACAGTAAACTGATCCAGTGAGACATACACACATCAAGCAAGTAGGTAGTTCTGAAAAAAAGAAAACATTAGTTCAAAGGCCTGCAATTATAAATCAACACAATAAACAGTTTATATGCTAAATCAAATTAAAAACTAAACCTTTATCATCTTTACTGTCTGCTCCTGGACTTTCAGCTTTCGACTCATCAACTGTATTGTCCAGACCATCATAGTCTGGGACAGGAATAGGGGTAGGAATGACCTTTTTCTGAAAGATTTAAGCAGAAACAGATAATTACATCATATTGTCAAAATGACATGCAATGACATGCTGTTTTGCCTTTCGAAAATGTTTGGACAAGGACCTCATATGAATTCCCAAAATTCACTTGGTGCTGCTTTCCATTGGATATAATCACTTTATGGATTTAACAGGTTTTCCATTGCACCTTTCTTGAAATGAGATTTATAATATCTGGCAGTCGTATTTTACAAATACATACTTTAAAGCTATCAAAACCAAAAATATTAACATTGTCAAGTACAGTAGATCAGGTTCCAAAGTAAATCTAGAAATTAATGCCAAATAAAGCATTATTGCATTTCAATTGCACAAAGCAAACATACCTTTGGTTTCCTTTGCTCCATAAAAGTGCTGCTCTCTGAAATGAGTTCTTCATGATCTACAATTTTTGTTACCCCTTTGTTTCTAAGCACCAGTTTATCATTTCTTGCCGTTTCACAAAACATCCACGGTACAGTAAAGAAAAATAGGAGAATCCTCAGATTCAACATCTTGTAGGGAGAACCAGTTGTTGCCCTTGACCACTGTGTGGAGTTGAGACGCGGGCAGTGCAGTGAGCAAGCAAGTAAACTGAGACCTTTAGAGTTCTTCTCTGGAGTGATCCATTAAAAAACAAGTCATGAAACTGGTCTTAACCCACTGTGTGCTGTTAAAGTTCTTCTAACGCAACACCGACTAGCATTCCCTCCAAAACAAACTTCATTAAGGATATCAATTATAGTAATCCTCTTAATATGTCTATATAAAAACTCTTTTCTTTTGAAAACAATTCTTTTGAATGCGTTATTGTACTTAAAGTGACACTGAAGGAGTTGAATATAAACAACTTAAACTGATGAACAAGGAAAATTATGAGACTAAAATTAATCAATGTATTTGCTGTCTTGTGACAAAGCTTGAGTTGTCAAAAACTACAAAAACATGTTGTTCTTTGGTAATGATGTAACGTTTCTGTGACATAAAGAGACATTTTCAAGGAACATTGTAATTTGGAAAAAGAGGAAAAAATGGGAATAATGAACAGAGCTGGCCAGTTCAATAGGAAATTATTATTTGTTCAGGAATCTTGGACAGAGCATTTAAAACGTGCAAAGCGAGTTGAATAAAAACAGTGTCTTGTTTATTTCTATACGTGTCCAAAAGCTTTTTTTGTTAGCAATGCAGCTGGATTTGTTTGGTTGATATCAGGGGATAGATTACAAAGAGAGAGTGAGAGAGAGAAAGAGAGAGAGAATTCTGTCCTCCTGTTTCTGATTAAGCCTAGGAGAAAATAAAATAATATTTAAACAGGAAATTCATAACAAATCACTATGAGAAAGATCAAGAAAATCTTAATGTCCAACACCTAACTGCCAAACATCATTCGATGTGTTATATCTTCACCCTCTTTATTTATTTCAAGGGATTAGATAAAAAAGATCTGATGGCTTAAACAGAGCAAGACTTTGCCACATTGAGTTCTACTTTGGAGCACTTTTGGAGAACTGCTTGTTATGACATCCCGAGATCTCATTTTCAAAACTCAAGGCATATAATAAACCCAGCAACATAATTCACTGGGTCACATCTGTTCAGACAAATGCATTCCAAGTCCTCCCTCTGAATTCTGTTACTTAATCTGATGGGGAAAATATCAGCCAGACAGATGAGGCGATTTAAAATACAAATAAAGAAAGGGGAAGCTAAAAACAGGAAAATATTATTATTGCAGGAAAACTGTTTTTGCTGCAATATCTGGATATTTTGTCAGTGTTGTTGCCTGCAGCTATACCAACCTAATGCATAATGTAGGACATGAGCATGCAAACAGATGTGAAGGACCATTTCCCTGAGAAGTTAAGCTTTCATTTTATAGGGACTTGAATTTGAAATGAGAGCTTCTTAGCAGTCTGTTACATAACAGATAAAGATGAATTGTATTATTTCATTTAGGGTTGTTATTGTACATGTCTCTCTAGCTCACTTTAAGAACGGTGTTAGCAACACCAAATCATGAGTTCGATTCCCAGTAAACACAGAAACTGATCTAATTTATACCTTTAATCCAATGCAGGTAAATGTAGATAAAATCATGCCAAATGCAAGTTCCATTATTTTAAAGCTATTGGGAGAAATTGCTAAGGAGAAATTTGGGATTCCTAACATAATCTTAACACTTGAATAACACTTACTCAACAGTCAAGCACTTACACATAATTTGTATTCAGTTATTTCTTTAATGTTTCAACAGGCACAGAATTTACATTAAAATGAATGTTTCTGTAAAAACTATCAATACAGTGACTATCTTATAACTCTCAATATATTGAGCCCATGTCGATTAGATCGCCTGGTTTTCAGTTTTTCTCTGCAGCTGGTTGATGTATCTGCTGAGGTGGCACTTTGAGGTAGCAGCGGTTGGGACTTATGGAGAACGCAAGTGGATCCATCCTCACCGATCCGATAGGACACCTCGTAAGGGTCCACCCACAGCGTCAGCTCTTTAGGAAGCAACGAGAAAACCTGCTTCTGTGTAAGTCCAATGGCAGCTCCGGCTTTGCCTATGAGTGGGTCCATATTGTGGTTGATTCGTAAACATCTGTAGCCCGAGCCTCTGAAGGGAGCATGAGGAAACCAGTGATGATGATAGTGCTCTAAAAGAGAAGAATCAGAAGAAAGCCCAGCTCACACACGGTAGCATAATAAAGCACATAATACAATATACAGTGAACAAAGCAAACACATGACAGAAAATGTAATTGTTTATTTAAATGGCCAGTTTCTTTATATCTTCTTTGAAATAACTCTCAAAGTGTTTGTTTGTAACCACACAAAGACCAAAGATTAAATTCAACACTTATGCAATCAACTGTAGTCCATTAACAATCATAATAAATAATACATTAAAATAAACAATAAAAGTTAATGACAAAACAATTGAGTTTATTGGGCAGACATATCCAGGACACCCTGTTAACTCACCTAACAGAGCATCACTCAGTGTCTGTGAGTACAGACGCAGCTCATCTTCTGAGAGAGAGCTTGTGATTCTCAGTAAACTACTGACGAAAGTAGAAGCTACTGCCACTTCCGTTTTCATTTTGTCTCCAGCTGTTCCTTTCATGAGAGAGATCAAGTGAGGGCAGGTAATGAACAAATACAGATAAAATACACACATTCTCGGCAAATGGAGATTTTTATCTTAAAAGCAAGCTGTTCAAATGAGAGCTCACCTGTAATATTTTTATCAAACGATGACGATAACTGTATTGTACTGTACTAACTGCTTTCAATTGAATTTCAAATTACTGAGGACTAAACAAATATGAAATGTTTATAAAGGGTTTGTAGTATGTTTTAATTTAGTTAAAATTCAGTTCAGTATGCATCAAGTAGTTCCATATGCAATACTGCACGTCACAATGTAGAACTTATGCGATAAATCGATGGCGTCACAGAGAGGAACCGGAGCGTTTCTTTAGCGCCATCGCCTGACATTTCAGAGATTAGCCAGTTAATACATTGTCTTATAAAATAACTTATAAAGCATAAAGTAATGACAATATCTCTGTCGTAATACAAGGACCACGGATATTGGAAATGTGTACCATTTTCTTACCTGTTTGGTACTTTAAATTTTAAACTGAAATTGACTTTCTACACACTCATTAAACAGAATCAATTTTTTTTGTCTCTGACAACAAAATAAAACGAAAAACTTTGCCATACCATCACATTATTGTCATCTGTAGTTGAAATTTGTCTTTCACCACATTGTCATGTTTACAACTAACTATAAAGTAAAATAAATAATAAATTAATTAATACAAAATTTGTTAATTAAAAAATTAATAATAGGGTAAAGAAAACTATGATGTTTTGATATGAACTTCTAACTTTTAAATAATCTTGACAGAATTTGTTTTTTTCAGCTCATTAATTGTAAACATCTTTTGAACTGCTGCAGTCTTAATCAACATTTGGACTAGGCTTTGTTCACTAAAAGGTGAACTGGAAAAACCTGATACACAACAAGGGAGCAAAGCATTTATACACTGTATTGTTCCGTTATGTTTTCATATGTATGCATGTTTTCATTGCAGGGCGTGGCATTCTCTATAATTCATATGTTTGAAGGTTAAGCCCCGCCCTTTCCCTAAAATAGCAATGCAGAGGGCGTGTCTTAAGTCTTCCTGAGCTGAACACGGGAGGGAAACTCTTCTGTTGCGGAAAGGATAAAGGGAGCCCAGTGTTGTTTAAAGTAAACCCAAACACATTTCAAACAAGGTAAGGAAATTTATTATTTAGCGTATTATGATTTTGTGGGGTTTTGACAGATTGTGTTACTTTTTTATGCTGAGCTCCCACACTGTAGCTACTGCTAAAACAATTAAGAAAAAGTTCTTAATAAACTTGTTGCAAGTTTTAGAAAATATAACCTGTAACAACACCAAACCCTTACAAACCACGTTTCTGTAGCAAGTTTCATTACTCTGAACAACAACATGTGTAATTTACTTCACAATAGGTCACCAGCCTTTTATTGTTGAGATCCTTTCATCATTATATGATAACTGACTCTTATAGATCACTGATCTTACTGCAGTAACACTGAGATACTGAAAGACTTTGATTAAAACAAGATTAAAACTTCTGTTCATTAAGATGATGTCTGAAAAATGCTTTTAATTGTGATTGGTTGGCTACATTTTGCTAAATGTGTTCAAAGTAAATTGGCTGTAAACGTTTTGAAACAGGAATGGGGAAATTAATTATTATTTAACTAGGAAATTTTTTTAAGAATGTGAAATATTTAAATTTTCCTGAAGTTGTTTCTACATGCTGCATCTACAACCTCAATCATATGTTTTAAGCATCACTTTGAAGAGTTTTATATTACATCTGAGCAATTCAAGTTTTATTGGTGGCTATCATTTGTTTGGAACTTCCTGTCAGATGTTTTACTCTGTTTGAATGTTTCTCAGATCATGATCTGATCTGTTTGTACACCTGCAGAATGACATCTGACCTCAGACGTCTTCTTCTCTTTATCTTCATCCTCTCTGGTCTGCTGTGCTGCTGTGGATTCAAAATCTGTGCTTTTAACATAAAGAGTTTTGGAGACGCTAAATCTGCAAATTCCCAGATCTTGAATACTATAGCACGGGTACGAGGTTAAATCATGCAATGCTATTTACTTCCTTTAAAACTATAAAAGTAATGTCCTGTAGCTCAACTGTGTTAGCAGCGCAAAGGTTGTGGGTTTGATCCCAGGGAACACAAGTACTGATAAAAATGTAGACCTGGAATTCACTGTAAGTCGGTTTGGATAAAAGCGTCTGCCAAATGAATACATGTAAATGTAACTTAAACTTTAAACGTACAGCTTAAAATTATGTTTTAAAATGTTGTTTTACAGATTGTAGCTCGTTGTGACATATGCTTGCTGCAGGAGGTTAGAGACCAGAAGAATAAAGCCTTGCCACGCCTTATTGCTGCTGTCAATAGGTGAGCAATATGCAAATACTAAAACGAATCACAGAGAAGTCACAATGTAACATGCTATTAGATTTAAGGGATAAATCAGCCTAAATTGCACCACAAATACACTGATATCATGTTGGTTTCAGATTTGACAGGGATAATCAATATGATTATGTTGCAAGCGAGCGTCTTGGAAGAACACAAACATACCAAGAGCAATATGTTTTCGTTTACAGGTATATGTTTGTAATAATAATAACACTAGTAGCAGTATTAGTAGTAATGCTGATTACTGATAAATACCTCCATTTATTATGTGAATTTCAGGTCTTGCACAATTTTACTTTTATTGTGTCTTGCACAGGAAAAACACAGCCAAGCTAAAAAATAAATATCAGTATCCAGATACACAGAAAGGAGATGAAGATGCGTTCTCCAGAGAACCATTTGTGGTACATTTCCAAGCCCCCAAAACAGGTAAAAACAGGAAACACTTTATTACAGGCTAAATCTGATCACTGGAAAGCATTTTTGGGTCGAAGTTTTGTCTGTTGGATCTCATAATGTCCCTGTTAACAGTGGCCGAGGAGATTGTTTTGATTCCTCAGCACACGACTCCATCAAACGCCACTAAAGAGATTGATGAACTCTATGATGTTTTTGTGGACATCAGGAAAAGATGGAAAGTAGAGGTGGGATGGCGGATTTGTCAAAACGTTACAGCCATGCTTTCAATAATGTTAATCTTGGGATCAAATCCTAACCACTCTGCTCTTGATAGAACGTGATGTTTCTTGGGGACTTCAATGCAGCTTGTGGTTACGTGGCTAAGAAGAACCGTAAGAATGTCAGGCTCTTCTCTGACACATCCTTCATCTGGCTGATTAAAGATAATGTGGACACTACAGTAAAAGAGTCCACTGATTGTGCTTATGACAGGTACAGTAAATACAAAAAATAGAGAAATACAGAAAATATAATAATCATGATGCATACAACAGGTATATTAAAACTGCATAAGAGCAAGAGCATTATTCTGTACATTTCTTTACTTCTTTATGATTTACAAATGAGTGAGTGAGTGTGTGTGTGTGTGTGTGTGTGTTAAACATATGTATTTAAACAATAATTTCAATGGTTTAATCCACAGATTTGTTGTACATGGAGAGACATTTCTCCGAGCAATTGAGCCATTTTCAGCACAACCCTTCAAGTTTCCCAAAGAACATCATCTTACAGAGGCACAGGTAAGAACAAACACACCTGTCTGAATGTTACAATATCTCTCAACTTCAAAGGCTGTTAATCAGCATGTGGTTAAATCAATTCAGATGAAATTGAAGATGATTTTTTCATCCTATTAAATGGGATTGTCTTGCTTATTGTGTATTTTCTGTTAAAATAATTTATTGTGAATAAAAAACAAAGAAAACAAGATTATTTTAGCTTCTGATTTTAAATGGGTTTTGAGATTTTGACATCCGTAGCTTGTAACAGGCCAGCCAACCTTACTTGGTAAACAAAAATCTATCAGACAGGAAAAGTATTTTAGCCCTTTGTACAATCATGCCCCTGACCTGTAGATTGTCTCTTAGGCTCTAGAAGTGAGTGATCACTACCCCATTGAGGTCACACTAAAGACACTGAAGTCTGGAACTTCATCTAGAGACGGCTCTCTGCTGCCTACAGTATTTGTTCTCAACAGCATGCTGCTATTGCAGATACTATGAGTACAAAGGAAGCAGAAAGTGAGTATTCATCTCACCTGTATGAAGTTAAGACTTTGCTGTTAAACAGCGACTATGTACTTGAGCTTATACAGATACACAACTGCATCTACAGTGGGGTGAATAGTGGTTGTGGCTACATATTGAACCTGTTTGTGTTTAATAGATTCTAGAAATGTTAATTGTCATTGAGAAATGTAGTTTCCATAATGTTGAGTGTTTCTCAGGTTTCAAGTTATAAATTATGAGTATGTTATGCTTTTCCATTTAATAATTTAAAGTGGTAAATGTGTTTTTTGAGAGCTGGAAATATTTTACCTTTTGTAATATTTTCTGTTTTTATCATATTTCTATCTCATTTATTCTAACTCTAAAACATTTTTATATTTAAAAAAAGGCCACTAAATAAAAGATATAATCCTCTATACTGTTAAAATTATGACTTATTGTAATTATTCATCCCTTTACTTATAAACTTCACCCTGTTGAGCTATTCAAATAGTACACAAATGTTAATAATCAAGCGTTTACACAACTAGCATAAAATTCAGAGACACGTCTGGAGTCGTACCACAAAACCGGAAACCTTCTGGAGGAACATTGTGGTCTGATAAGACTGCAGTTAAGCACTTTTGCCCAAAAGGCAAAAACAATGTTTGACACAATCTGCACACAGCAGAACGTCTAATACTATGTTTATAGTTAACAAGTAGTGACAAGTAATTTGTTGTTCCATGGTGCTGCTTTCCAGCCAGAGAAACTTGATGAGCAAGAACCCTTGTTGCAGTCATAAGCACCATAAAATACCAAATGTGTTCAAAAACAGATAAAAACCTTTTTGGAATGGACTTGGGAGAGACAAGTAGTTGCAAAACTATTTTCCAGTCACCCCTGAGAATGACCAAGCTTTAATTACACAATTATACATCCCTTAATCTAGACACATATTAACATTTATGCATGAGATATGAAGTGTTAATACTGATCAAACTTAAATATGTCTATTTTTTTTGTGTGAGGTGCATCTACAATTTTTATGCAAATTATTTTTTTAAACCAAATCTTTGAGCCCATCCCCACCACCATTACACACTGGCCATATGCAAATCGTTTTTTTTTTCATTGACTACCTGCAATTTAATTTTTTTTAACTTAAATTACAGGTCTAAGTTCAAATACACTACTTATCAACTTTGTAACCCATCACTACATTTGGTAAATATCAATTTTTAACAGGTTAGTAAAAACGAAACAAGATTGTAAATCAGACAATAGACTTTATTTGGGATCACTGAAGCCCTGGATCACACAGATGCAATTTAAGTGTGTGTGGTGCTTAGTTGGCATGGAGGGCCTTCCAGCGGCTCAGGGGTCCACGGGTGGGAATGTACTTCACCCCACAACCATCAGGAACCACACGCTTCTCTGCCAGCATGTTATCAAAGTCACTAGCATTAAACTTTGTGAATCCATATTTCTTGGAGATGTGGATCTAAGAGGAAAACATCACAGAATTAAACAACCAATGCTGCTTTGAGTTTTTAAAGACTGACAGTAACGTTTCTTCAGGTACCTTCTGACGACCTGGGAACTTGAACTTGGCTCTCCTGAGAGCCTCAATCACATGTTCCTTGTTCTGGGCCTTTGTGCGCACAGACATGATCACCTGTCCGATGTGCACACGAGCCACTGTGCCCTGGGGCTTCCCGAAAGCACCACGCATTCCAGTCTGGAGCCTGGAGAGATGATGGCCAATCGTGTTAATTAAAATTTAAAGCAACCTAATTACACTACATAGAAAGTATCAGGTCTGTCTCAATGGTCCCTTAAAGCGCCCAGCACTACCCAGCCAGACTCATACACAACCAAAGAATTACTGTCTGCAGCCTTTGCACACCAGTGAAGTACTGACAACAAGACTGGTCGGCTTAATAAGCTGCAGGTAAGAGTCACAGGGCAAACTTGTGCTCACCTATCAGCTCCAGCACAGGATAACATTTTGTTGATGCGGATAACATGGAAGGGGTGCAGGCGCACGCGAATGTGGAAACCATCTTTACCGCAGGTCTTCACCATATACTTGTTGGCACAGATACGGGCAGCCTCAAGAGCTAGAGGGAAAAATCAGAATTAAACATTTGCATCAATATATATGCAACTATTTCAGGAAACGCTTGGAATAGAATGACTACAAATCTCACTCATTTTTAACATTCTAGAACCACCATGACTCCATGTTTGTGATTACTGGATAACTCCAAGCTTTCCACAATGTCACTATTGTCCAATGATATTCACAAATGAGTGCATATAGTGACTCTGGCCCTCTTTTAATGTCTGAAGGTATGAAAACAGGAAGAAAAATCTGCTCTCACCTTCACTGGACAGCTGCTCATATTCGTCAGACACCATGTGACCGCACAGGGGAAACTCATCCACCTTAGCCTTCTTCCTGCCCAGGTCAAAGATCCTGATCTTGGGATCTGTTTATTAAATGCAATGTCATTAAAAACACATCACTATTGTTCTATATTTACAACGGGGACACACCCAATAAAACTACTCCAGCGAATCATAGAGTAGAAAAAACTTGAGTTCCAATATTGTAAATAAGATATTGTAAAGGTTGTATTCTGCATATTGATCAATCACTTACCAGGCACACCTCGACAGAAACGGGACTTGGGGTAAGGCTTATTCTTACAGTATCTGTAGCTGCAAGAAATCATTGACATGGTAATTTAGTCTTCAAACAAAACGTTTGTAAACATAGTCGTGTATAAAAGTAAAACTTATCGTGTTTCCTATAACTGCAAAGTGTTTAAACGTCACCGCAGACAACGGCGACTGGGGCGCTAATCTGTTAGCCTCATTATCACATTAAAAACTTTAAAAACGGTGTTAATCACAAATTTAATCTAATGTATTTTGGAGGTAAGGTATAGGAGGTAATATTGTGAATGGTTAGATGTAAGGTATCTGTATACTGTGTATACTGTCACACTGTCCTCCTGCATGAGGCCGGCGTGCTGCACATGGTTAGCGCGTCCTGCCATTTTCATTACGGGCAGTTTCTAAAAACACCAAATTCAGAACTTACCAACGCGCTGGACGGCGGCCCATGGTTGCGATCTGTAATATACATAATAACAATATTTTTAAAGCGGGAAATGTGCATATACGAATGCATAAATAATGTGTTTTTACACAAATCTACAGAAAGTGACACATCGGCCTCCTTCCACGCACTCACCTAATGGAAGAAAGGAAGAAATACTCATTTCCGCTGCGTAATAACGCACAGAGTTAAACTACATCCGGTTGCATGAGGCGGGCACAATATTAGTAATACATTAAAACTGTGATTACAAAGGACATTTTTCATTACAAACCCAATAACTAACAATACGCATATTATTATGAACCTGTAATATAATGATTAATAATTATCTGTCTTTATACGCTCGAGGCGGACGTGTAGTTTTTCGCTTATACAGCTGGGACTTGTAGTCCACATAAGCGCGAACTCGGGTTGTAGTTTTGTGCTACCCAATATAACGAAAATCGTCAACATTATTTGCCAT
>JAZGTK010011697.1:0-15411 GCA_036877625.1 Ambastaia sidthimunki | reverse complement strand
GAGAGAGAGAGAGAGAGAGAGAGAGAGAGAGAGAGAGAGAGAGAGACTTTATTTATCCCGTAGGAAATTCAGGCATTCTTTAGCATCCATGACATGACATTTACAAGACACACACAGAACTCCAAAAAATCCAAGGCAACAAACGTAGATAGTAAAATAAAATAAAATAAATTAAGGCATAGATGGTCTAGGCCAACAGAAACCAACAGTCCAAACAAGGGGGGCACGGAGAGGAGGGGGTGTTGGTGTGTAGTGAAGGCAGTCCAGGTGTAAGCATAAACAAAAGGTCAAAAGTCAAAAAGGTCAGACAGATGTGGGGCAGACCAGGTGTAGGCATGACGTGGGGGTAGTGTGTAAACTCAAGCGCACAAGTCCAACACACCCCTCTGTGTGGAATTGAAAAGGTGAATGGCCCTCGGAACAAAGGACCTCCTTAGCCTGTCCGTTGAGCATGTCAGAGACAGTAGCCGGCTGGTAAACATGCTCTTCTGTTTGGAGAATGTGTTGTGGAGAGGGTGGCAGTCATTGTCCAAAATTGATAACAGCCTGTTCAGCGTCCTCTTATCTGCTACTGATGTCAGTGATTCCAACTCAGTGCCCACTCGAGGATACGCCGTTGGGTATCTCCAGCTCAAAAGACACATCTGCTGGAACCAAGACTGGTGTAAATAGTATCATAAAAATGGTGCCTTTGTGTAAATGTTTATCTTAGACTCGAACACAGTTTTTACCCAACTGCAATAACATCTCTTCATGCTGCTAAAAATAATGTGCAATAACCGCTTTTAAAGCTGCTTAAAATAATATGCCCTTTTTGCTGCTCATGTATATGTGTATGTATGCTCATGCTGCTGTCTTAGACTCAATGAAGGATGCACACTTTACATTTCGTTGTACCTGTGACAATGACAATAAAGAGCTATTCTATTCTATCATCAAGTTCATAAAGGTGATAGTTTCACAAGTGCTCTTGAGGTTCACAAATAGTAATAATAAACCTAAAAACAGAAGTATCTGCATATGTTTTATTCACATTCATTCATTACATTACAGTAATTTATCATATAATTTCATCCAAAGCTACTTAAGTGAATTTAGATAGAGCAAGACAACTGCCAGTCCCATAGATAGATAGACTTTATTTATCCAGCAATGGTATCCATAGTGCAAGAGTGTCAGTGCAAGTACATTACACAGTTTAAGTTGCATACTGTCTATACAGACAAACTGACAGACCAGCTTGCCTGTATAGTCAATATAGAACTTACACGAGGAAGTGGCTAATATAGCCAGTAACGGAGTCAACATAGCATAATATACAAGCATCCACGAGCATAATCTGTGCTGAAATACAAACACTAGACGAAATCTTTAAAAACACAGTACTATGTGCTGTAAGAGCACTGATCAGGGTACGTACAACTACACAGTTATGGTGAGTACACGACATACACAGGTTATAGCCACTGCCTGTGGAAAAATACAGGTTTTGTCCAGTTATGGAAACAAATAACGGCATTTTTCCGAGTTCACCTAATTGTCTATTTGCCTCTTGATTCGTTATGGGCATGACATGCATAGCGCGTTGTCTATAATCCTTTTTGCTCACGCATGTAGGACTTTCAGGAGTATTTTCTTCATCGACGCTACTACTCTCCGAGTCCTTGTGGGCCGCCATAGTGGATTTGTTTACTAAATGCGGCCACCGCATTGGTCTAAAACGATCACGTGACAGCCGTTTTACTACTTTCTTCTTACGCTCGAAACGAACTAGACCTCAATTTAAACATCGATTATAATAAAACTGCAGGATTACAAAAGGAGAACTTTTACTTTCGAACTCAGTACGAACGTACTTATTTTATGAAGTAACCAGTACGTAGATGACAGAGGTCGGAACGAGATAAAACGAAAACAGGGTTTACCTTATGGCAGTTGTTTTCAACTAGTGGGCCGAAACGGTATTGCAGGGGGCCGCCTGATATTATTAATAGAAATAATAATATTGCGAATGTATGTACGAAAAAAAACAGGTTCATTTATTTATTTTTTTTGCAGTGGGCCGCGGAAACATACGTGTTTGGTTGTGTGGGCCGTGAGTTAAAAAAGGTTGGGAACCACTGCCTTATGGCATAGTGTCAGATAGTGAACAGAAAGGTATATTAGCGCAGGCAAGTTGCTACCGGTCAATGCAAAAGATCGAGGAGAATTATGTTCTTTGAGGTGGCAAAATGTTCGGAAGGTTTAGCCCTCGGGCCTAAAACATACTATAGTCCTTACTATACTGAAACAATATTCATTAAAGGTATTTTGTGCTCCCCTGAGTAGAGTATTTGGACACAAATTAATTGTAGTTCTCCACTTTAGTTTCAGACACAACTTAAAAATTACACACAAAAAAAACTCTTCACAATGGTCGCTATAGGAAATATATCATAATCAGTTTCAAAATGCATACTGCACATCCCGCCGTATTACTCTCACCCATGATTTCGTTCATTCTTTTTGTGTTGGGAAGGCGTAAAAACTGAGATAAGAGTATCGTTTAGAATTATAGCAGCCCGGTACGCTTGTAACGTCTATCAGAGGCTTGAACGCTGCAATAACGCTGAGATGGTACCGGAAGTAGGGAGTGTGATACTAGTGTGTCTACTGAGAAGCGAAAGGGATGTATAGGGTTTGAGAGAATAGGAGCAGGACAGAGATAAAACCTGTGACTCAGTACACTAACCACTGGGCCACCTCTAACTAGCTTATGAATATTAATTACAGGACAATAACAATAACTAGGATAACACATATGATTCGATTTAGTTTTAATCACATCAAAATATATTTTTTAATGTTTATGCAATAAAAGATACAATTAATTCTACTTTAATGTAAAATAGAAATAATAATACATTGTACATTAATAACAAAACAAGCAGCCTAGACGTAGTAAAGCAGTCCTAATTTATATCATTTTACGAGGTTCTGCAACAAGCATTATACCAAGTATAATGACAAACACCAGGGGCCTGTTTCATAAAACAAGTTTACCAAATAAGCCAGGCCTATTTCAGTTAGTCTGACTCATTGTCAAATGATTTGGTTTCATAAAGCTAATTTAATATCAAGCTCAGTCACTCCAGCAACTTAAGCTGGGAAACTCACCTGGTCTGGAGCAGGCTAACTGTCAGGACAAGCCTGAGTTGTTGCTTAACCAGAGTTTCTCTAAATTTCTGTATTGTACACTGTTGGAGATATAGAGAACATCAGCAAATCATCAATTTGCCTTGAAAACACAGGGAAAACCGCTCAGAAATGATTACATAGCAAAACAAGACTTCGCAATGATATAAAGAATGCTGAGAGTATATATAGAGTCCATAATGAGGCAACTGGCAACAGGTGAGTAATGAGGGGGAGTGGTCAGCCCCAGGTATGAGGGCTGCTGGGAATTGTAGTCCGAATTAGTATTCAGGAGCAATTTGTACCATTAACCCTCTGGAGTCCAAGGCCTTTCAGACACTTTGAGGCAGTCTGTTGCACTTTGACATTTTTAAGTTTTTTATCTAACTAAAAACATCTATGCAAAAGTGGCACATATGGTTGTGTTCTGGAAGACCTCAGCAATAATAATATGACATTAAAGTGAATGTAATGAATTTTTTTAAAATTAAAAAACAGTGTAAACATAACCTGACAAAAACCTGTTTTCGAAGGTCTTCAAACAACATAAAAACATACTATAAACATATCTGGCCAAGACTTTTAAAGTTTGCACCTTATAAATATAAGTGTTGGCTACATAAAAGTCTCCAAAGCTCTGCAAGCTACTACAATGAGCCAATGATGACACTTGTCCATGCGCTTACCATGTGAATACCTGAGGGTGTGTTGTTAAAATGCTGCTGCTGGCTAAAGTACTTGAAATTATAAGATTTTTTTAAATTTTCTTTTCAAAGCTCTACAGATAAGCTATATTTTTAAAACATATATATTTGAAAACTAGAAGATTTGAGGTTTCTAGTAGTGTTACTTATATGTTTCTGGGACAAAAACATGCGGAGCTTTAAAATGGATGTTTACAACAGTTCAAAAAGGTTGTAAGACCGCGACCTCAAAGGGACCACAGACCTTTGGTGAAATTGCAGGTCAGTTTAAACAATAATTGTATAGGAATCTGTAATATTTTTGAGTGTTTATAGTGACAGTTGGAAGCTAAATCCTTTTACTTTTGTAGCTTTCCCAAATGTTCAGGACTCTGGACTGCACCCACGTGCATATAAAGCGTCCACCTGGTCCACCTGAATCAGACATTTTAACCACCTGCCTTGTCTCCTGACTCTCCATCAGAAGCCCCAGACAGAGGCACAACGCAACTATAACATTGCCCATGCATGTACAAGAGCTTGTATAGAGATAACATTTGGTCTGATCAAATCAATGTTCCAGTGCCTGAACGACCTCCAAGTGACTCCACAAAAGGCATGTAACATTACTGTTACTTGTGTTGTGCTTTTTAACATTGCCTGCCTGAGAGAACAGAGGCCACCAAGAATGGTTGTAGAGGAGGACTGGGTCAATAAGGCAGTTTTTGATAACTATTAAACAGGCAGGGTTATAAGAAAAAGTTATGCAAATAATTATATTATTTTGAAACTTGTATTAAGGCATAAATTTTATTTTTGTAGCTTTATTGGTGGTGCTTGCAAAGCAAAGTCAGCCATTTTTAAGGACATCTCAATTGTCTAATTACACCTTGAGGAGGCAAGGAAATGTGATATCGCTCACTCGGGGTGCATCTCAATCAGCTCTCTAGTTCAGTTGTCAGGGCACTCATCAGGGAGTCGGCCATTTTAAGGGCTGTCTTTATCGCAAAATCCTTTCAGTGCACTAAAACGTAAAAAAATCCCTTAATGCGTCACTAAAATCAGAGAGCATGAATCCTCACTGGGCTCCCTTAACGGAAATCATGTGACATTTTTTGAAGCCTCTCAGCTTGCAATCGCACAAGCGATATCACAAAATACCATGGGTGCTTCTCAATTTTTGTGTCCTTGTCTCTTTTCCTCACTTTCTATACCTGCATCTTAGCTCCATAATGGAAATGCAATAGAAGTTTTTAAATGACTAACTTTTATTATACTATATCAACATGAGCATAAATAAATACAGGTCAAAAACTTAATGTAATAACATTTTTAATTAACATTCTGAAGAAAATATATGTGGTGTTTGCTGTTGCAAAACTCGAGCCAGATTAACACGGTGCTAACATGATTTAACATCGATTTGACCCCTCATTCATGGGTCTACGACAAATTGGCCTGGACGAGTTACACATAAAAGTTTTGTCCAGAAAAATAATTATGCAAGAGAGTAATACCACTAACTAAATAAGGGAAAGTGGGGGAGCTAAAAATAATAACAATAATTTGAGTATTGAGAAGCACCACAAATGTCAGAGAGTCCATAATAATAAATGTTAAGTTTATTCTGTGATGGATTGTATCACAAAACAGTAGAGTTCATTTTCTCACTGCATGTCATGGTTATTGTATTTGTTGATTTAGAGAGAACAAAAACAACTTCTTGCCATGTTATTTGTTACACTCAATAAATATATATTAAAAATAAAATAAAAATCATTACTGTTTGTGTTTGTCACATTTATTTAATCTGTGTATTTTAAAATTGTAGAACTAGTAGTTTCTGAACATTTTCAGTGTGTTTACTGTCAGTGACCTCAAGCTGATTCCAGTCAGATAGCCATTTTGGAACATGGGAAATAGTGACTGAGCTATCAGATTTACACTTACACTTGAGCCCCATTATGTTCACTGTTACAGCCAACAACAAAACATTGTAGCTGGGATGTTTCTGTATTATCAGTAGTTGCTTCAGAGTGGGTATAAACATTGTGGACTGTAAGTGGCAGGATCTATAATAATGGAGCAGTGTACCAATACAAACATTTACTGTATGTACAAGCACCATGTAGGTTAACATGTAGATTTGTGTGGTAAACTCATGTTACCTGCCTGTTACCTGAACATATTTTAGGCTAATGTTACCATGTGTTTATACTTTTTTTGTTCCTAAACTTGTATGGAGTCTGGATCTAAACTCTTTGTCAAGGTCCTGGCTTCCTTGTTTGGAGTTTTTACTAAATTCTTGTGCCAGGATCCTGACAGTCTTGTTTTTGTGTCAAGTTCCAGTCCTGACTCAGTCATAGTCATGATTTTTGTATCCTTGAGTCAGGATCATGCTCTGTATCTTTTATGATCTTTTTGTGGAAGCACATGGGCATTGTTTCTTTGCTTTGTGCAATGTGTTTTCCTCTTGTAATAATAAATGTTAGAGGCATCTTTCCTATTTCTATCCCAACATTGTCAACGAGGATGTTTTAACAGCTTAACAACATATTTCTAATCAGGGCTGTCCAAACTCCTGGAAACAAGGTGGTCCTGGAAGGCCAGTGCATTCTTGTTAGAAAGTTTGTCCGACATTAAACAACATTGCTGCTGTGTCACAATCACATGTGCCATTAAAGTACACTGAGAGCAAGACAAGACCAGCTGCCTGGATCAAGCTCTGCAGTTCCCCCAAACTGGCTGCACAAGTTCTGATGACGACACACCTTATTCTCATTGGTCAGACTCTCGACAACAACATTGTTTTTCAACAACACAGGTTTTCATGTTTTTTCAAATGTATTTTCAAGTCATCTTAATTATTATTAATTCTTATTATTAATAATTATCTACCATGACTGACCTAGATTTAGCACACTACAAGAAGCACAAAGTATTCAAATGACAACTGTCTCTGTCTTTATCAATCTTCAGTTTTTCAGACCCTTTCCCTACCAAAACTATATTAAACATGGTTAACACAATTCTTTATTCTGTTTGACTAAAAACCCAATAGCCCCGGTAGCCACGTTACCAATAAGACCATCTGGCCGGGTTCAGCAGTAAAGTGAAAAACCTCATCGCCTGAACGACATCATGAACGACATCAGCCATATACTTTAACAAATATAATTTTTAAATGATGAATTATTAACCCTTACACCATGTATAAGTAGCCAGTTAACCTGTTAGTAGCTTTACATCTCATAATCACTATAAGCCTATTTAAAACTGTAATACTGCTTTTTTGTCTGACTGCTCTGAATAGTTCTCAAATATAAATAATTTTGATTTTAAGAAGGCAGAACATCACCTTTGAAGTGACCACAGTGTATTTTTTGCAGCACTCTAAATAAGCAGTCATGTGGGAGTCTTGTTTATATATCTCTTGTTTTATATCTCAAGCTTCACCTGCTAGGTTGTGACACTGACAAACAACAGACACACTACCTGTTTATTCAGTATCAATAAGTCACATAGGGTCATTTATGAGGGCCTCTCTAGTATGCTTTTTTTATGTTTTCTTTAAACTTGTGGTACAGTGATGAGTGGACGACGTGGACAAGATGTGTTGATGAAGGTCGTTGATAGGGCATTGCTATGCAGTTGCTAGCAATGGCTTTGCTAGTAACCACTGCTAGCAATAAACACAAGATTTTGTGTGGTTGTTAGCACATTGCTATGTGTTTGCTATGTAGTTGCATGGGTGTACTGGATGACTGCTAAGGCAACTCAGTAAGTCAAACAGTCTACGCTCTTAGTATTTGCAATATCAAGTGTGATGCTCACCTTAGCAAACACCACAAATCAATGAGGTATAGGAGATATTTTTATGTTAAGAGAAATCTAATATTATATGCAAATACTAAGTCACTTAAATCTACTGAGACAAAAATCCCCTTTTCATTAAATGTAATAATTTGGTGATTTTCAATGCATCATACATAAACTATGTTCAAAATAGCAGACTACTATACTACACATACTTTTTCTGCAGTATTGTGCATGTATACTCTGCATGGTTTGCAATTTTTTTGTATGTAAATTTTTGTGCTCCATTTGCCAAAGTGGACTTCACCGACCTTCCATTTTCAGTAAAAAGTAGTATCAGACACCATCTTTAGAGTTTGTCTGGACTCATTGACTACCAAAATACATTTTTACACAATTGTGTATTAAAAGATCACTTACTGAACTGAACCCGCAATATAATGAGGTCAAGTGACAACAATGTAGTAGTCTGTTTATCGTTGCATAATGTGTGTACACAGTATATAATATGCAGTAAGCAGAAAAGTAGTATTTCTTTCCAAACACAGTCACGCATACAGCTAGGTTGAAAGGTGACTGGAGATTGGATGGCATTGTGGCATGCTATTTCTGGAATCAATAAGTGAATAGGCAGTACAAAAATCAATAGGCAGTACAAAAAATACTATATTAACATTACACAGAAAACATTGTATGTTGCATTGTATGTGACATTGAATGTGTATATAAATATATGTGTGTGTG
Source organism: Ambastaia sidthimunki (assembly GCA_036877625.1). Classification (NCBI taxonomy): domain Eukaryota; kingdom Metazoa; phylum Chordata; class Actinopteri; order Cypriniformes; family Botiidae; genus Ambastaia; species Ambastaia sidthimunki. Next base: position 6,994 of record JAZGTK010011697.1, on the reverse strand, counting down.
TGTGTGTGTGTGTGTATGTATTTCCCATTTACGTTGCCACACAAAAGTAGTCTAGCAGGCTGCTTAGCATAACTATAAAAACAAATTAACAATATCTGTCTAGTCTTGTTTCATTTACAGTTTAATTACAAAACACCTTTATTGTCCCACTTAGGGACAATCATTTAATGTGTTTAGTATATAAACTTATTTGTTGAAACACCAAAACACATCAAGATCTTTAACAGAGAATATGTTATAAATAATGTTATAAATAATGTACACAACTTGAAATGAAACATGATGCATTATTGATTTTGTAATTGCCCGGGACATGTTTTGGGTGTTTTAAATGCATCAGTGTTAAGGCACCTAACGATTATATTAGAACTGCGTACGTTTGGAATAAAATAATATACTCTATATTAGAGTCATTGCGCCATTGGGAATATTTGTAAGGCAGTTATAAGATAAAACTTTTGTTCAGATATTAGGGGCTTCAGCTTGCACTAAATAATCTGAGAAAAGTACACTATTTAGCAGGTTCATGCCATGCGTTGTCCATGGTTCTGAAACACATCCATTTGGAAAGTGTAATGTTAAAGATTTGAAGTTAGTTGATGCACATCCATCTTGACAAGCTGCGAAGCTGTTTCTTGACTTATTGCCAAACTTAAATCAACATATATTTTCTGAAGTGTCTCTTAAGTATAAAAAAGAAGAATTAATGAAGGCATATCACAGTGCTTACAGGCAATAAATTAATGTATACGCTACATCTGGGTTATATACCCACTTGATTATGATGATGACAACAATATTAAGTGTATTTGGAAATCCCCACATTATTCCATAATCAATTATAAGTTTATATTCAGGACTGAAATACAATCTTAATGCATAGATAAGGTCTACAATATTTGCACTATATATTAGTGTTTCTGTAGCTCAACTGGTAGAGCATTGTGTTAGCAGTGCAAAGGTTGTGGGTTCAATCCCAGGGAACACAAGTACTGATAAAAAAATGTATACCTTGAATTCACTGTAAGTTGCTTTGGATAAAACTGTCTGCCAAATGAATAAATGTAAATGTAAATCTATGCAACCAGACAACACTTCAGATATCTTATATTAAAGTGTTTATGTGACTGCATTTACAAAAATACTGAATAATACTAAAGAGCTGCATGGTGCAAATATCAGTTTTATGGAACTGTGTGTATAATCGGCCTTCACCTTGTTATTGTCCTTAATAAGATAATTGGTCATGTTTGTTATGCTGTACATTTTCCCAACATATGTCTAAATATATTGGACAAATTATTAAATTGTTTTTAAAAATTGCCAAAAAAATTATATTCGTTTTCAAAATTAAATGAACATAGGTTTGAACTTACTATGACATTATTGATGTTTTTCATTTCCAGTTTCTTACTGGACCATGTATGGTTACATAAAGAACATCCATAGAACCTAGAAAAGGTTCCATACAAAAGGTTCTTTACAGTGGAAAAAGGTTCTTTACACTATGAAAAGGTAAGAAAGAAATGGTTCCTTTAAGAACCTTTTGTTTCTTTGGGGAATCAAAGATGGTTCTTCTATGGCATAACTGTGAAGAACCTTTTAAAAACCTTTATTTTTAAGAGTGTATAATATTAAAATTTTACCGTCAAGCATTTCCAATCTGTTAGGTATCCCGTTAATTTTCTTGAAATTTCGTAAATTACAAAAAACATATTAAGTTACACATTTTGAAAGGTACAGCCTAACAGGAATAATTCAATTATCCAGAAACACTGTAGCAACCAGTAATATTTCTCACATGGACACTATAATGTACAGTGTTAACAAACAACCTACGCAAAGAGTGTGCCCTCACCCCACTGGCTTATACAATATGTGGATTAACTGTGATATGTTCTTTTAGGAGTAACATATCACAAAATTGTGCTTCGATTCGGATGTGCTACACATCGCTGGGTGTCCTGGGTCGCATGGTCAAACTGTAAGGCATGCACCCACAACAAGCAATCCTCAAGGATCTAAGAATATCACAGTTCCTGAAGGCATAAATTACTGGGTTTATGATGGAGTGACAGATGGCTGGAAGAGCTGTGGCGTAGGTGTAGATCACAGGGGATCGAGTGTCCGTCACCAGCGAGTACATGGCAAGCGGGATCCAGCAAAGTGCAAAGGTGCCCAGGATAGTGGTGAGGGTGGAGACATCTTTCGTGGTGGAAGACGAGTGTGAGGTAGTCGTAAACTGATGTTGCACAGCGATCTGCTGAGCATGCCGGAAGGCAATCTTACAAATCTGAAGGTACAGTTGCAGGATGAGGGTGAATATCAGAAGGAAGGATACGGCGTCATGAAATACAACGCTGTCACTGTTTTCGGAACTCTAAAAACATGCGAGCAACACCACAACCAATTTCCCTTACATTATAGCCATAGAACCTCTCCATACTGTAAGACGTCACGGCTTTCGTTGCTGCGGATGAAATCCTGTTGTCGCCACCTAGTCCAATGGCCAAAGTTTTACGCCATTCAGAAATCCGGAATTTTAATTTTACTTGATTTGAATTTGATTTAGAGAACAGGATACAGAATAAATTTATTTAGCTGATGAGTTTAGACGTTTTAATAATTTTTGGTATGAATTATCAAGAGTTATTTCATAATTTACGCAACATGTTTTTAGAAAAACTAGCAAATAGCTAGTCAAAGACTTCCATCTAATACATGAGTTCCTATATCAGTATGCTTATATTTTGTCCACAAATGTTTGCCTAACAAAAGTAATAGGTTTGTAGGGAACTTTGTTGGTGTATATATTTGGTGATATATGACATAATAACGTCTGTTTTAATGGCTATCGTTAAATTCAAAGCTGTCTACGCTGTATGCACATGGCACAATGTTTCAGCAACATTAAAACTTTCTTCTATCCCAGTGTTAGTAATGCAGGGAAAGAGCTGACCATGGTCCTGGTGTAGTTCCATGACACCAGATGGCAGCACAATTAACCACACTCAACACACTCAATGGACAATTGTTGCCTTAGTATCTTCTTTTCATTTGCCAGCGTCAACTCTGTTATAGTTTGATATCTAAAATATCTCTGTTTGGAAACTAATTGGAAGCAAATTTATGCCGCTACAGCACAAGTTCATCAGGTTTCATTTTAGGCCATTATTTGCACACTTGATTGTGATTTACTCCATAAACTGTAGAGGGCAGCTTAAAGCCCACTCTACAGGGCGGTTAGAAATGGAAATACTAGGTTACTACAGTATTTGCTGTATTCTGCAGAGTATATCCCTTTATATACCTCTACTTCTACTGTGTACATAATGACATTTCATATATGTACATTAATTCCTACATATTACCAGCAAATATATATTTACTGTATACATCATCATTCTCACCCTGTACATTACATTGCCTCACTGTACAATTGTTTAATACACTCTCTTTTATATTTTTATAAATAGCTTCAGTTATTGCTAGTTAATTTGTCACACTGGAAAAATAAGGTTATTGTGGGGTACAATTCTCAAAGCACACAACTCAAAGCTCTGTATAAAATGCTTATACTGTTTGGCAGATCAATTTTGTTTGGTTATTTCAATATAAATTTGTTGTCAACTATGTTTTGCTTATGTTCAGTGTGAAAAATAAAGCTTAAACTGTCCCACTTGATTATAAGGAATTTTATCTCATAATGGTGACAGAAAATAAATTACATTTCCTGTGACTATACACTGTAAAAATTAAAAGATCCTTGAGGAACCGATTGCAGTTCCTGACATTGCCACACTGGTAGAACCTCAGGAAAACCTTGAGGCACCTTTTAAAAAACTGTATTTCTCTGAGGAACCTTGAAGGCTTGTTGAGAAACCTTTTAATTTAGAATGGATAAAATTAGGATAAAATTAGTCTGGAACCACCTTTCCCAATTTGATTTAATTTTTGTTACCCCTCTTCCTGTCTAGTCTATTGTTCCTACTATTTTAAACTGATAAACTTTAAAAACAAAGAAAAGATTGTTTATTGATAAACTGTTTTATTAGAATAAAAAGTTCAATAAATGATCACATGCATAGCGTTAGTTATGAATTATTTAATTATGAATTAAGACTTTATATCTTAACAAAACTGTTAAGGACTTACACCTTTAAAATGTTTCAGGTTAAAAAAAGATTGCATTTAGAGAAAAAAGAAAAGGGGGAGATTTAGTAGTTATTTGAAGGAAGAAGTCAGAGTTTTAGAGAGCACTGTGGCCTTGATAAACTTTAGAAAGTACGTGCCTTCTTATCTTACACATCCATCTTATGTGTGTATTTTGTTTGGGAGTGAAGCATACTAGGTCAGCTCTTGAGAGAGCCGACGGCCCTCAGTGTGAGTTGCTTACGCTAAGGATGTTCCGCTCCTAGCTGCCTGTTTTTAGTTCAGATAGAGGCCGGGCAGCTGCATTATTAGATTTTATAGTTTAGACTTAAATACAACTCCAGGCACTCAGGTCTTCCTGGTGTGACAAGTCTAACTCTGATCCTAATGCTCTTGTGCTTATATTCACAACATCTAGGGGCAGGCTCTTCCTCACTTTGGCACGGGTTTGGAGAAGCTTCACTCGTGAGGCTTGTAGCTTGATTTGGAGGAACACAGCAGCAAAAGACAGGCCCCACCTTTTCTCTCGCACTCCTCGCTGAATTGCACTGGCACTCACCAGCGTCACAAACCCGCCCCTGCTAGCAGCCAGATGGGTGCTGAAGCAGACCAGCTTCCTCTTTCTGTCGCATTTGAGTAGCTGGTTATGGTTGCTACTTGTGCTGTCGAGAAGCTGAGCCTTGAGTGCCTAGATGAACGATATTACAATAAAACATCTAATTTGGATGATAGCTTCCTATCATTCAACAAAGAACAGCCTCTCACGAGGAAACCTGCCTTGTCTTCTAAGCCCTGTAGGGTTACTTCTTACCTGGTGGGCAAGGCATATGTAGCAGCTGGTCAGGCAAACAGTTCTTCAGGCATACCTGACTGACCTGCTTAAAGACCTAGACCGAGCGGAGGGTTAGAACCAGACGCAATTCAGGATTTCTGTAGAGCCCCAGATCTTGCCCTCCATGCCGCTAAGCAGATGGCCAGGTTCATCGGCCGTTCTGTGGCTGCTCTGATGGCTACGGAGAGGCATCTGTTCCTCAACCTTTCCGGTATTCGGGAAAGGGATAAGAAATTCCATTTAAGTGCCCTGGTTACACCTCAGGGTCTGTTCAGTGACGCAGTGAGCTCTGTCGTCAACAAATATTGGGAGGCTAAAAAGCAATCTGAGGTGTTCAGGGAGCCCTGTGCAAAATATGTCAGGTCAAACCACTCTCAGAGCCCTCAGCAGGAGCTTTTACTTTCCCCAACACCTTGGTTGTTTTGGGGAATAGAAGTGCCTGACAAATGATCTGTTCAGCTTCTCTTGCTAGTTCTCTGCTTTAAGGGACTGGACAGATAGACAGGATGGTACCTCTCTCAGGTTTTCTGACAGCATGAAAGCTTCTTCCCAGTTTGTCCCCATGGCTTTTAAGAACAGTAGTGAGAGGGTACAGAATTAAATTCAGCTCCCGTCCTCCTCGTTTTAATGGCATTTTTCAAATTGTGGTTGAAGCATTTAGTGTTGGCCCAGGAACTAGAGGCTCTCCTGGCAAAAGGGGCCATAGAACGTGTTCCCCTTCACAGAGATCTAGACTTTTACAGTTAAGTAAATGCTGTAAAATATATAGTTTCCAAAAAGGATGTGGGGCTGCATCCTATTATGGATCTGCGCTGCTTGAATCTTGAAAGGAGAGTCTTTGAAGAGATACAGATTCAAGATATTGATGCTCAAACAGATCCTCAAACAGGTGCAGGTTTGCCACAAAAGATCTGAAGGACGTGATAGATACCTCTCTAGATTTTTCCACATCGAGATTCTGCCAGAACACAGGATGTTTCTTAGGTTTGCTTTCTGACCTAGATCTATTGCCCCACACTTTTACGAAGTACATGGAGGCAGCCCTGGCTCCGGTGAGACTCCAGGGTATCTGCGTACTGGATTACATAGACGACTGGCTGGGCTGGTCATGGCCAGCTCACAGGAGTTACTGGCACGGCATCAAGAGCACGCGCCAAGAGCTTTGTACCCTTTCTATGTGGCTCAGACCCTGGTTTCTTACCTTGGATCCCACTCTAGGAGCATTCTGCTGTTGCAGGATTCTTTTGATGGATGCTTCCCTCACGGGCTGAGGTGTGGTTCTCGGTGGCCGCCCAGACTCAATTTGCATTATGGGTAAGAAAGAGGTTTACCTAACACTATAAAATATTCATGTTTATATCATTCTATGTTCATTCTGACTCCACTGAACCCTGAGTGCTTGATGTACTTCATGTTACTGCAACACTTCAATAAACGACTTCTCCGTTGAGAAGAACGTGCTCATCATTTTTTTCTTACAGGATCTTACCATTGTATTAAGGGGTTTATCTCTGGCTCCGTTTTAGCCCCTAAAGACAGCCTTGTATAAGTTTCTGACTATAAAGGTGGCTCTACCATCACTCAAAAAAGTAGGTTATCTACAGGCTTTCTCTGTAGACCCTGCCTGTTTGGATTTTGCCCCTGCCTTCGTCAAAGCCATTTTGCACCCTAGACCAGACAACATTGTCCTGGCACAGTAATTATATTCAGGTCTACAAGAGATTTCTGTTGTTTCTCAACATTCCATGCCATGATTCCTGCAAACAAATACAAACTATTTAACAGTAGAACTGTCCTTTTTTGCATGAGTCAATGGAGACTGTACTACAGCTGTACATTCTGCTTTATTCATTGAATTAATTAATTAACCATTGCAGAAACTATTGAAAATATTTTAAAACTGATGAAGAACATGTAAAGTGATATGCTATTTTTTAATGAATTACATAAAGTTGGGAAGAACTTGTTCAGTGATACAATTTCTTACCATAAAAATGAAAACTTAAAGCA